>VZTL01048980.1:690-19121 GCA_013400535.1 Scopus umbretta
ATTCAGATCTTTAGTTTCTACTGATGTTTTCTACTATTTATCCATCAGCAAGTGCAAGTAGGACTCCTCTCCTGCCTTCAGCAGCATGAACTTTAGTAGGTCAGAGCCCCAGGGCTTTGTGAGGAAAAAGACGGGGTTTTATAAACCAAATAACCTCAAGCTGTTCAATAAAATGTTTAAAATGTAAGTACTGTACCACTAGTGTCATTAGGACCTCAAATGTGCAGCACTGTGGCTATCCTATTTCTAATACAATATGAAATTATAGATGTTTCTACATAATATTGATTTATGAGACCTAGCAATAAAATAACATATGCAGATGGTTTCTAGAATGCACTTGGAGTACCTCAGAAAGATTCTCACAGTAAGTGGCACCTTTGCATAGTGGGATAAACTCCAGAGACAAGTGTGCTACATTAGTATCAGTGTCAAGCTGACATTTCAGGGTCAGTGAATAAATATCCTAAAGCCCAAGTGTTTATTTTTGAGAAATTTCATATATAATGACCTTGACTTTACATTGTTTTTTAGGTATGCATATGACCTCTATCCAAATCACAGTTTGCTGTGATTTACTTCAGGAATATTATTCCTGCACTATTAAAATGAATTAATCAAATCTTGATACAGTGCTTTTTCTTTCCCATTTTTGCTTTTACTCTTTCTCATGCATTGATGAAATAGAGCAAGGGCTTTGAATTATTAAAGCACATGCACCCACACATACATACACACATATATATTTATACATATATAGGATTTATTTCCCTCATGTCCAATTTGTAACCATATGATACCTAAAAATATATCAAAATAAGGAAGATCCAGTTCACTACCAAACCAGCTGGTAATTTTTCATGTGTGTCTAGTGGGGTTACTTTCCTGCTTACCCTTCAGGAAAGCAACTATGCAAAGAGATTGCTTCAGAATTTATCCTGGCAGAGTTCCTATGAAACATATGTTTGACCATAGAAGATACAGGAATTTAGTCACCAAACCCTACAGATCTATAGATTACTATCTTGTTTGCTTTTATCCTTGCAGGAGAGTTTTCCACTACCTTTCTGCTCTTCAGTGACTATCAAAAATAATCCCTTCATTAGAACATTGTACCATAAACCAAGCCGCACAGCTGGGCAATCACCAGCTGTATGAAATTTAACAAGGGCAATTAGCGGATTCGGTACCTGGGATGGGGTAATCCCAGTTATAGCTACAAATTGGGGAACAAGAGGCTGGAGAGCAGCCTCACAGGAAGAAATCTGGGGGTTTGGGTTGACAGCAAGTTGAATATGAGTCAACAGTGTGCCCTGGCAGGCAAAAGGGTAAACCTGTCCCGGGGTGCATCAAAGACAGCATAGCTAGCCAGTCGAGGAAGGCGATTGTCCCACTCTATACTGCACTCGTGCAGCCTCACCTCAAGTACTGTGTGCAGTTTTGGGTGGCTTAATATGAGAAAGACATCAAACTATTAGACTATGTCCAGGGAGACCAACCACGATGGTGAAAGACCTCCAGGCTTATGAGGAGCAGCTGAGGTCACCTGGTTTGTTCAGCTTGGAGAAGAGAAGGTTGAGGGGTGACCTCATCGCAGTCCACAGCTTCCTCAAGAGGGGCAGCAGAGGGGGAGGTGCTGATCTCCTCTCTCTGGTCACCAGCGACAGGATACGAGGTGTCAGAGGAAATGGAATAAAATGGAATGAAGCTGCGCCAGGGGAAATTCAGATTGGACATTTCAAAAAGGTTCTTTGCTGAGAGTGTGGTTGTTCACTGGAACAGGCTCCCCAGGGAAGTGGCCATGGCAGCAAGCCTGCCAGAGTTCACGAAGCATCTGGATGATGCTCTTGGTCATTTGATTTAGTCTTAGGTAGTCCTGCGAGGAGCAAGGAGTTGGACCTGATCATCCTTATGGGTCCTTTCCTGCTTGAGAAATTCTGTGATCCTATCAATGATTCTAAGTCATTGAAATGGAAGTTTTCAGTATGAAATGAAAGAACTAAAATCTACTTACAGCTTTTACTAAGAACAGGTAAGTGCACAGGAAATGCAATAACAGCAGCTGTGGACCCCACCTATTATTTAACAACTTTCTTACAAGATGTGTTTTCCTGATGATTGAGGTAGGGACTGGGTGAGGGGGGAGCTGACAGATGATGATTATTAATTATTCATGGGCATCTGGCTGTTACTTATTTTATCTCTATATTGTGATTGAGCAAGGGGGCTTCGAACCTGAGTAGAGTTCTTTGTATTTTTATAAAGCTGTTGTTAATACCGGTATTGACTGCTATCTTAGAAAACATACTAGTGTTCAAGAAAAGATAACAAGCCAATCTTGTTATAAGATGAATATCCTTGTTTCTTCATTGGACAGACAGCATAGCATAATACAAACAGTAGCAGTTTAAGATATTCCATACTGCTTATCCATGAAGGACATAGTCAGGCCTGGTTAAGAAGATGTTTGTCATGGATAACATCTCATTAAATCATAGACACAGATCTCAACCTATGCCCTCTGTTGCTTTTGCATCACATTAAAGCTGCACTGTGTAGACCTTCCCCACATGTACCTGTACCTGGAACTGGAAGAAGGCTGGCTGGACTCTGGTATTTTCTAACTCCTCTGAAAGACTTCACTAAAGAGGACAAGGGAAAGCAGCCCTAATGCAGCTGTAAGGTATCCTGGGATCATTTGGCCAAATGACTCAATGGATTAATTCAATACGACATATACATAAAAGAGACTGCAGCCTCTGTGGTATACACAATGACCTTGGCTCCTGTACTGACAGCAGTATAGCTGTGTTACTGTAGTGTCAGCCAGGGATAGAAAAACGTTTCTCAGTAGCTTTCCACTGGCTTGAGAATTTCTGTACTATGTTCCATTTTGCAACACAAAACATGCCATATGAAGACATTTTTGTGCTGCATCATAAATTATCTTACAGATTTAACCTCTAGGCTGAAACTTTGGTCCTTTTAAATCTGTGGGTGTTTTCCCAGGATTTCAGCTGATCTGCAATTTCATTTTGATATCTGTTTAAGACCTGACCTTTATGTTTCATGGGCAGTTTCTCTTTTCTTTTCCTGGATTCATGAAGCATGGAATTTTTGAGTTGGATATTGTGAAAAACTGGCTTTCTAATTGCAGCTTGCATTTTAACTTATTACATGGTAGAAATTTAGGTTCTGTGAGACTGATAAATATTACAGAATTTTCAATAAGAGAAAGTTACAGATATTACGTATTATTACCATCTCTTATTTATTTCCTTCTTATGTATGCACACCCATAAAAATACCTCTAAGAATCTCCTAAAGTAATGTACCAGTTCTACTTAATTGTCACTGATTAGTTCCCTACTTTTCAGCATTTGAGTACAATCTAGGATAAAGATTTTCCAACAGGCATTTCTGTTCTATGTCAAACATGAGAGAAACGAGCAAGTCTTGCATAGGTTCAACTACCTGTTTTTGCTACTGTTGATACTTTTAAACATCAAAGACTTCAATAAGAACATTAGCTCCCTGTATATCTGCTTTTATTTGCTACATATATCTGATTCTACATGTTATGAGTCTTTCTAGTCTCTTAGTGATGGGTACTGGTGAATTGAACTGGAATATTTGGCTTGCAACTACCTTTTATGCATTGGTAAATAGTTACTTCACAAAACCTCTCTTATTTATCCATCTTTTCAGATGGGAAAACACTTTTCTCAGAATTGATGACTACTTATATTTCAGCTAAAGTAAATACAGGTCTATATCTCTTTTCATTTGTGCAAGAAGCTGACACATTCTGTCACAACATAGCATGAGTAAATGGGAAAGTGACAGCTTCCTGGCAAAATTTTAAAGAGATAAACATCTATTTTTGTTTAAACAGCTGCTAAAAAAAAAATGTATAGAAGCTTTCCGAGCTGAAAGGCTGTGAAATATATGAGTGTTGCAAACTGGCAAATGAATGCACAAGTAAGATCCTGATGCTTATTGTTAGTCCTACTATTTTAACTGTATTTGTCCATTACCTAGTATAAAAAGTTTAAGTAATGTACAAGCATAGGTATGTGAAATGATATAGCAAATGCTGCATGTTATTATTTTTCAAAAGAATAGATAACCAAATTAAAAAAAAATCTTCTAAGCAGGAATGCATTTTTGCATAGTTGCACGCTGTATTGGATTTACATAGCAAGGTTTTGATAGTGGGGGAGGGGTGTGAAGAGTTGGCTTCTGTGAGAAGAGATCGGGAGCTGCCCCCATGTTGCACAGAGCCGGCTCCAAAACAGACCCACCTTTGCCCAAAACTGAGTCCATCAGCGATGCTGGTAGTGCCTCTGTGATAATATTTATGAAAGGATAAATAATGCGCATGGCAGCTGTGAGAGGGAAGTGAGAAAATGTGGGAGAAACAACCCTACAGACACCAAGGTCAGTGAAGGGGGGAGGAGGTGTTCTAGGTGCCAGAGCAAGGATTCCCTTGCAGCCTGTGGCGAAGACCATGGTGGATCAGATTATCCCCTTGAATCCCATGGATGTCCACAGTGGAGCAGATATCCACCTGCAGCCCATGGAGAACCCCACACCGGAGCAGGTGGGTATGCCCTGAAGGAAGCTCACGCTGAAGCAGGCTCCTGGCAGGAGCTGTGGTCTGTGGAGAGGAGGCCACACGGAAGAAGGTTTTCTGGCAAGGTAGGAAGCCTGTTGGGGCCCCATGCAGGAGTAGTCTGTTTCTGAAGGACTGCACCCTGTGGAAAGGACTCATATTGGAGCATTTTGTGAAGAACTGTTGCCTGTGGGAAAGACCCACATAGGAGCAGTTTGTGAAGGACTGTCTCCTGTGGGAGAGACCTCACAGTGGTGCAGGAGAACAATCTGAAGAGGAAGAAGCAGCAGAGATGAAGTGTTACGGAATAACCACAACCCCCATTCTCTATCCCTCTGCATTGCTCAGGTGGAAGAGACAGAAGAGTCAGGAGTGAAGCTGAGTCTGGGAAGAAGGGAGAGTGGAGAGAAGGTAGTTTTAGCTCTGTTTTTATTTATCACTATCCTACTTTGTTATTAATTGGCAATAAATTAATTTAACTTTCCCCGAGTCTGTTTTGCCCATGATANTATTCCTCATTACACTACTCAGGTTTGATTGGTAATAAATTAAACTGATTTTCCCCGAGTCTGTTTTGCCCATGATAGTATTTGATGAGTGATCTCCCTATCTTTATCTTGAACCCTGAGCTTTTTATCTTATTTTATCCCCCTGTTATGCTGAGAAGGGGAAGTGATAGAGTGGTTTGGTGGGCACCTGGTGGCCAGCCAAGGTTAACCCACTGCACACACTTATAGATAGAGTACTTACAGATTCTTGCACCAATGGATTCAAAATATTTTAGACTGTTATTAGAATGTTTTGCTCAAAATTAACAGGATAACAAGATATCAGAAGTTCTTTTATTACAGTTCTGAATTTAGAATTTGGAAATGGTAAGGAGAAAAAAAAAAGAGATAAATGAAAAGGAAATCTCAAAGGAAGAGAATTATGTGTACAGGAAAAAGAATGAGAATGTAGGACTAGGTAAAGAATAGGTGTGGGTAAGACATACAGCAGCTGAGAAAAGGTCAGATAAAAGGATGGAAAATGTATATTGTTGTGTGAAATGAAAGCAGAAAAGACATTTCTCAAGGAAAGGAAAACAGA
The DNA here is from genome assembly GCA_013400535.1 of Scopus umbretta. Taxonomy (NCBI): domain Eukaryota; kingdom Metazoa; phylum Chordata; class Aves; order Pelecaniformes; family Scopidae; genus Scopus; species Scopus umbretta. The sequence continues at coordinate 6,395 of VZTL01048980.1, forward strand.
AAATGAAATGTTCACAGGTAAGAGAGAACTGAAGAAAGAGTGAAATGCTGGGAGTGGGGGAAAAGACTGTAAAATCACAAGAAAGAGGAGGTAAAAGACCTGGATAAAGGAAGAAGAATCATTGGATAACCTAGCCAAAGATCACAGAGATAAGTGGTGTGTAAACATAGCGAGGTCAACCAAGGTTGTTTTGTTTTATGCTGCTGGGTTTAGAAGTATCTTAGGCTTCTTCTTTAGCCTTACAAAGCTAAAAAGAGAACATTTACAAGGATGGTTGTCAGGGACCTATGTGCATTTTCCTTCCTTTTTCACACTATATATCTGAAGATGACACACATTCCTGTGTTGCTTAGCTATTGGCCAGCACCTCTGAGCATGAAAATGGTTTTATTAGCTCAATTTTGCAAATGGGGAAATTGATGTAGGGACTGGTGATTCTTCTGGGGTTTCAGTGTAGTCACAGTGATAAAGCCAGGATAATTGTATTCTAAACCTAGTGTTGAAATTTCAGACTCAAGCTGTTCTCATGTTGCATGAGTTGTTGAAATATACTGCATTTACACTTGTTGAGCTCAGTATAGAGCTCACAGAAGAAGGAGTGTTGAACTTGGATTTAAATACAGTATATCTTCAGTTTCCATCAGTGTTTCTCACTTAACACTAGAGGACAACTCTTCTTCAAGTATCTGCAGTGTCAGTAATTCCATTAACAAAGAAGCCACTGTATTATCAACATACTGTAGCTTCATTTTAATGTGTCATTTGCACTTCAAAGTCACATAACTTTTATTATGGTAAATCAATTAAAAGTATTTCTCATGATAATTTATCTTCTACAGAGTTTATCATCTCAGAGAATGCAATATTTCCCAATTTAACTTTCAAGACAAAAGTGATGTAATTTGAATGCCTTTTACTGAGCTTATTAAGCATAAAGATCACAGAAATTTCAAACCCTGAAAGATAACTGTTTCATCTATGTGATAAAATGGAAGTCACATTTCGTAGCTTACTGGAGGTACTAGGAGAGAGTATGCTAATTAGTAATATAACCTCATTTACTCATTTGGTATGTCTCTTGTTTTAAATGATAGTCTGTCTAGAATAGATATCCAGCTTGATACAAATATGAAAAGGAAATCAAGTGAAGCTACTGTATATTCAATAAAGCTGTGTGTAGCATTCATATGATTATACCTTTCTTTGTGTGTTTATAATCCAGGAATCACCTTGAAATATAGTAAACATTTTCAAAGATCTTGCAGTGAAAAATAGGGGTTTGTATAGAAACATTCCCCTTCAGAAGGCAGAGATCGGTCAGATCCTCAAGTAACATAAATTGTCACAACTCCAGGGAAGCCAGGAGAAAAAAGTCAATATACAAGAGTTGAAAACCTGATGATGTACAAGTGTTAAAAAAAAAAAACAAAAACCCACAACAAAACAAAAAAGCAACCAGTATACAACTACAACCCCCTTGAAATCTAGAAGCATTAATATGAGAAGAAAAGCTCATCTGTATCTTCAGTGCATGCATTTGAATGTGACTGATTGTTTCTTTAGTAGCAGAAGGCTTGATTTTCAAATGCTTTTTTTTCAAAGGTGTTTAGGGGCGCCTGCCCCCTGACTTGTGCTATGATTTGTGCTCTTGGCTATTCAGAAGGTTTTGAAGATGCTGCCAGTCTCTAGTTCCTGTTTCTTCTTCATGTAGAAGTGCTGGGTTCACATGTTACATTACAATGTGGGTGAAACTAACAAATAAGAAAATAATAACCCTTGACTCTCTTAAAATTAGACCATGCAAGTCTATGCAGAGCAGCAGCAAAAATAGTCCCAACATACAGTCAGGCCTCTGTCCCCCTTTCTTTGCAACTGCACCAGCAGTAAATAATTGTGGTACCTAAGCCCTAGACCTTTCCTTAGCAAGGGAAGGGAGAGCCGTTACTGGGTAGAGCGTGTCATTTGGATGTGGCACTCCAGGACATGCTTTAGTAGACCTGGTCTTTTGGGTTGATGGTTGCCCTAGATGATCTCAGAGGTCTTTTCCAACCTTAGTGATGCTATGATTCTATGATTTGATGGCCTGTGGCTAATGCCTTATGGCTCACCACAGGAGTCATTGGTGCATGGTGGCTCTCAGCTAGAGTAAGTGTTTTGGGTTGGAGTAGGATAACTGGGAACACTGGGCTGCCCTTTGAGCTAAAGCAGAATACATATTAACTGTTTAGAGGTTTGATATACACTTAAAATCCTTGACTTGGCCTCTTTTTGGTGTCTGTTTCTGAAACTGGAGTATAAGGAGGTGCTGTACTGTAGTTGGAGTTTATGCTCATATTTCACATGGTGAGGATACTTCTCTGGAATTACCATTTTGCACACTGGAAGACTAAATGGCTGAAAGTATTCTGTCTCATTTGCTCTACAGTGCTTATGCTTGGAAAAAAATTAATTTTGTGTCTTTCTATGCAGCCTTGCTTATAAACGTACAGTAGTATCTTATCAGTTCACTCTTTTGGCTGTAAGACCTTTGGTGCTTTGCTCAATTTTATTAACAAGTGACATAAAACTAATTGAAAAAAGGGTTTGTGATGATACATGAAGATATAACTACATAAAAGGGATGATGTATATATATAAAAAGGAAATTTAGACTGAAAAACTGCCTTAATGGTGTGATTTATTGGACTATGTTATAGTCTTCCAAGGGAGGTGTTAGAAGCCCCATTAAATAATGGAGAAACTTACATCTCCTGAAGACCAGAACATATGGAAGCTAAACATAGGAAAACTGAACAGATTTTATCAAAGTTAGAAGTGGCCAGTTTCTCCTGCCATTACAATATTCCCAAAGGAGCAGCAGAACAGATATGCAGCATTTTTCTGTCATTTGTGTTTGTATGGCATAAACGATATGAAGTACATTTCAGAATAATTTCCCTTGATGAAGATTATTTCTTACTATGCAAAATAACCAGTTTAACAGTAGGAATATTGTCCATAAATTAATCATTTCATAATATGGCCATTCAAGGAAGAAAAGAACAAGCCATCCTTTTGTGTAATTAGCGTGGAAAACACTTGCTTAAGAATCATGTATTTAGGACTTGCTTTTGCACAAGCAAAAGGGAATTTTGCTATTGACTTCAATGGGAACAGTCAAAGACCCAGTTTCTCAGGAGATGCTGACGCCTTTTTGGAATTGGTTGTATTTGATTTTACTCAATATACGGAAGAAAATACTTAGTATCTCATTGACAAAACCCATTTGGTCTAGGCCTACCCACTGCTGAAGTCATTAAACTCCTACTAACATTTTGAGAACAGAATTGCTTTTTTAACCCATGAAAGACCCAAGTATCCCTTCTTTTGTACTTTGTTTAGTCCTCTGCACTTTTGAAAATGAATATGAAATCCTACTCTATCACTGCTTTAGGGTTTACAATACAATTGCACTTCCTTTGCTTTGATAAAAGGGGATTCTCATCAACATTCTATATTTCAGCTACTGGAGAAGTAAAGACCCGCTTATGCAAGGTTACTTATATGAATTCTTTTTTCATACGCTAGAATTATGCATCAAGACATTTGGACTATAATGCAAAAAGCTGCCTATCTATTATATTACCACCTGAATGTGTTATTAAAATGTTACTGGAGTGCTGCACTTTGATGGCTTCATGCAGTCAGAATCCAACGAACAGCATTTTAGAATCCAATCTTTGCATTACTATTTTTAAGGGTATTGATTTTTTTCTAATAGCCTTTCTGAACTGTTTCTTAAGTTCAATGAGGTTTCTTTATTCCCTAATTACAGAAAGCTTACTGAAGATAATACTGTTTTGAAAGACTTTTTTTTATTCAGTTTAGTTTTGTTTTGATATGCTGACGTTTATGTAAATAAAGACCTGTTTACTCAGCTTCAATATATAGTAGTCTTAAATCAAGAGAAAGCTCATAATAAATATGAAACTAGAACACTCCTTTTTGTAAACACATCTGCAAGCCTGACTGCATCTCACTAAGCATTTTATAGGTTCATTACACTACTTGGCTCACATTGAAGTCACCTCAAATTTTATTTTTATTTTTTCTAACCATCATATGAATAAACTTTGGCTTCTGTTTAGACTGGAAAAAATCCAGTATCTGCTTATAATCTACAGATTCAGGAAAACATAATGGTTATTACTGCTAGCAAGACATTTCTCTACACCTGTGCGTCACATACTAAACTTTAGGAGGGGTCAGCAGAGGTATCACTTACTAGAACTGCATGGTCTATTTTATGTACTGACCTGAAGCTAAAATGAATTGCCTTTCACTTGTGTAAATGCGGAATATTTGCAGCAAAGTTAACTGACATGCATAAGTATATAACCAATGGTAATGAGAGATGGTTTCTAAATATCCTGTTACATTTTGATCAAGAGCCCTGATAACAATTACAACAATTGTTTGCTTATTTTTTGGTTTTTTTCCCCCTTTACAGCTCAGAGAGTTTTGGAGACCTTCATCATTAGCTGCCTAAGAACTTGTTTGAGAAGCAGTTTAGAACAACCTCAGCTATGAGTTCCCCTACCTGTAATGATACAGTGCTCTAGCAGGCTACACTGGACCAGCTTCCCATCTGGTGCTCTTGCCATTAAGATTCTTACCACTCTACAGCATATGCCTACAGTGTACTCAAAGAGTGAAGATTAACTGTTTGTTAAGAAGTTATCAAGAGCTATTTCAGTGTTCACAGGAAACTCAACATAGTGCTGTAATCGATTATATAATCCTATAAACAGTAGGAGGAGAAAGATACATACATATGTAGGCATGGCTTCAGCATGTACAGTATTTAAGACTACGTGAAGGCATTCTTGAGAATGCAAGAGCAAGTACTATAATGAGGGATATATACCATCAGACTGATATAAATACATTTTTCTTTTAACAAGATGTGGTACTTGCTTTGCAAACCCATTGACTTTTGCATAAGCTCACCGCTTGTAACAATGGTAATGTCAAGTCCATCAATGACAACACTTGTATTGTAGCTTACAAGATTCTTTCATGCAAAACAAATTATTAACTCCTTATCAGCATGAACAAAATTTTACTTGTGCTATTTAAATGGCATTATTGATAGTTATTTATAAGTTGTTATCTGCAGCTAGCTTGATTGTTATCAGCAATTTCTGGAGGTCAGTGTTATAAGAATTGCATTTTCCAAGACTAATATTGAAACTTAGCTACTTGGTCAGCTGCATTGGAAAATTTTAATTCATCAATGTGAATAGTGTTGCAAAAAGTCAATACGGTTAAGATCAGTCATGTCCTACTTATTGTTTGGTTGTATGTAGAAATGTCTAAAAGCTTGAAAAAAGATACACAAATAATTTACTTAATCTTGGCACTGCTTGTAAATCTTCAAGTAATAATTATTTATTAAATGTTTACTAGAGGTGAAAATTAGACTTCAGCAATTGAAAATAGATTCAAAGATGCTTGGATCTGTAAGGGTTTTCTTCTTTAAATTTAAACTTTAAACCAGTCTCTTGAGATTCATCTTGTTTCTGAGAGCCCTAGGGAATAGCAGGAAATTCATACATATTTAATATTAGTCAAATCAACCAATGCAGTAACCATGCTAAAAGAACAATTATGCAGACTATTTATGTAAATATGGAATAGGAATTACATGTTTTTATTTAGAACATTGGAAAGACTTGTAAATTATTTAATTTAAGAAGACATGTTTTGCAGTGATTTTGAGCAATTTATTTACAACATATATATATCATAGCAAAATGCTTTAATATATTTGTATTTTCATATTAATTTCAACAATAACTAGGTTAAAACTAGTATAATCTTCAGACAACAGAATTGCTTTGTCTTTTATGGAAAATGCATACAAATGTTTGTTTTTGCTAGAGAATTTATTTGACATTTTATTTAAACTTTTTCTAACTTAAAAGATGTGGCAAAATGAATTAACTCTGCTTTGTCGGTAATAATAAAATAACAGTATTTTTCATGCATATAATAGCTTTAAAAATCTGCAAATATGTTTTATATTTTCCTGATCTAATCTAATGATGGAGAATGATGCATATTTTAATCAGCCTGGAAACCAGTCTCCAGTTATCTTCCATCTCTTCGGATAGATATGCTTCTAGAGAAACAGCAGAAAGTATTCACAAAAACCATGAATTCATCCTTTCAGAAACTACTTTCTTATTTTAGTATCATAGATAATCATCGATTACTCATGTTTCTTGTGAAGTCTGCTATTAGATGAAGGAAATCTTGTGTCCAGAGGTATTTACACTGAAGCATGGGGTGAAGAAACAATGTCAACATTTACGGTCACAGAAAGACCTTTGGAACCTCTGTGCTATTCAAAGACTTAATGCTGTGAAGGGTCAGAGAACTCTTACTAATTTTCGCCAGGTCAGAACTTCTTCACAGCCATCCTATCGGTTACTTTCCTGCAGAAAGCAGATAACTGACTTGGCAGTAAACAGGTCAACTATGTCAAAACATGGGTGTTCTTTTTAATTGATTTGACAAAGCCATTTTTGGATTTATTTTGGCCAGGTATAGAGGATGACAATTGTCTAAACCAGAAAGAACTAGATTCTTTCACAGTGACTTTTCTGACTCATTTGATATGTATGTGTAAGTATAAGATGCATTTTACACTAAACATGCAAGCTTTTCATTGACTATAAGGAGAAGCAAGAATGACTAGCTCTGTTAGTCACTCAGCTAACTCCAGTGGAGGTGTCTGTAATGTAGGCACCTGTATTTACTCCTGATAACTCACCATGCAATACACCTCAACTTCTCTAGGTATCTAATGTTACATTAGCTACCTGAACTGGCACTTTGATTGATTACGCTTTTGGTGTCAGCCAGCACTTTGGGTTGATCCCAGAATGATATAGCTAACCTGCCAAAAAAGGCAAATTGAGGATGGGTATTTGAACTCTGCCTTTACAAAGTTTCAAGCCATATATGCTGGCAAGGCTAGCCATAACTGTGCAACGGTGCTTAACAGTGTAGTGTGCAAAAAAATGGCCATATCTAAGAAAGGATTTGGATATCTGGAATTAGGTCCTTCCATTAAAAACCCCAAGTTGAAAGCTGCTAATCTGAAAACTTAAGTGTACACAGATGCTACTTCTTTTGAGAGGTTGTATCTCGTGCATACATGATGCTGATATCCCACCAGATTTCAGAAACTAGTCCTTTTTACATCTAATCAGAAGCACTTTGGCTACTAGGGCTTCTTAAGAGAAACTCCATGTGCAGTGAAGTAGAACGGGACTTACTAAGCAAGTGTAGCTGCTTTCATTTAAGAGGTCAGAAGAACAAATCAACCATCATTTTCATACAAAAGCTCAGTGATGTGAATATTTACCTGAGTTTCTGAGTACAATCCCTGTCTGCCAAGGAAGATTTTGTCCAAGTTGTTCTTTGAAAGTAGCGCACACATGACATGGGGGAGGAGGGAAACAAAAAAGGAAAGGAAGTCACTCACTGTTTTTTTTTTTAAGAAATTCTCTTTTAGCCTGTCTTCTCAGGAAGGCACATATGAAGAAAGACTCTGTCTCCCAGAATTCAGGAGCATAGCTGCATTTACCTTTCTCTATATCCAGCACAGACAGGCATTTGTATAGGGTGGCAGTAATGATTGGGATCAATCTGAACATAGGGATGATGACGTGTGCCTTGAAATTCTCTCTTCAGTACTTTTTTTTCCTGTGACAATTTTTGTTTGTTTTTAAGATGAAAAAAAAAATCATAAGATAAAAAACAGTCTTAAGGACAAAGGGATCTAGGGACCATCTTTCTGAACTCAGTCTAGCGGTTAGTCTTGCAGTTCCAACTGCTGGGTTACATTCACAAACTTCTGTTGTTGAAGAATTAAACTAACAAGTAGCTATCTATTTCCCTCTATGGTTTAAGAGTTTCTCTTCCTCCTCACAAACAGAAATAACCCTTTTTTATTTATTTTACTTAGAATAGGGCCAAGACACTGTAATAACATTTTTTAATTTTGCCTTTGTCTTTTCAGGGAAAAAAACAAAAGATGTATTTGTGCCTGACAAGCATAGCATTATGACTCATGCAACTAATATGCCTGCCTTTACTACTGTTTTCTGCCTCTGTTCCATTTCACGTTCTAGAAAAGTCTATGATGCTAAAGTTAAATTAGAGCGCAGTACTAATTGAAGATCAGCTGGAAGAAATCAATAAAGACATTACTGTATATTAACTGTTACTGTTATCCTAAAAGAAACATTGGTTCATCAGTCCATTTCAGGAAGGAAAAAAAAAAAAAAAAAGGATGTGATAGATTCCAGAACAAAACAAGGTAAAATATGAAGCTTCAGTAACTGCAAAGAGTTGCAAGAACAATTTTACCTCCGGTGGACAAATGCTTTGTCTTGTAATCCTGAGAAAGTCATGCAGCAAACTAGGTTGGCAATTACAGTGCTGTGGATTTTCAAGCATAATTTAATTATTTCATAGCCAATAAACAGACAGTCATTTTTATACCAGCACACATAGGGTGAATACTTTCAAAACCACTATGTCATTCTTTACTTCCCAGTATTCTAATTTGTTAATTAACTGAGCTACAGTTCATACTATGGGATATTTTGATGTATAATGCATCTTTGACTTAAATCATATTATTCCATCTTATAGGACCTGACTTAATAAAGTCTTTTTTGCTGTTATTCTGTTAGTAGATTAATAGTTACTTTTGAAATTTTTATCCTTCCTGTCCTTTAATTTCTAACAAAGCAAAGTTTATAAATTTGAACTAGAAATAGATACTTTGTGTCAGACCCCATCTAGAACAAATGATTTCTGATCCATTCAAGTGGAGAGGGTTATACTGATTTACTTGGGAATCTGGCCCAAATACCTCTTTTTAAATCTAAGTTAGCTGATATATTTAATTAAGTTTTAAATTGATGTAGGGAAAACATTTCTCAAATCTTCCTTTTCAGATTGGAAGACACCTTTTATTAAAAAATTGTAAGAATCTCTGTAGGATCTTCAGGATATTTCTGCAGAATTTTAGTTTAATAATAATTCATTTTGGTCTTAGAACAAAACAAAACAAACAATAATGTAATTACAGTGAGCTTTTGACATTAACTAAAATGATACTACCTTGGTAACTTCAGCGCAGAAAGCAATGATTTTGTTTGTTTGGGTTTTTTGAAATATAAATTATTAGTAGTGTACCTAAAATAGTGTGTGTAGATACACACATACATTGTGATGGGTTGACCGTGACCAGCTGCTAGATGGCCACTTAGCTGCTCTCTCACCCCCTGTCCCCGACAGGACAGGGGGAGAAAATAAGATGGAAAAGCTCATGGGTCAAGACTTACCAATTGCTGTCACAGGCTAAACAGATGCTACTTTGGGAAAATTAATTTGAATTACTGCCCTTTTATTAAAAATAGAGTTGGATGGTGAAAAACAAAGACAAAAATTAAAAATGCCTTGGACCCTCCCCTTTCTCCCAGGCTCAACTTCATTCCTTAATTTCCATTTCCTTCACCTCCTCCTCAGAATGGCAGAAGGGGATGGAGAATTGGGGCTGTGGTCAGTCCATAACAGTTCCTCTCTGCCTCTCCTTCCTCCTCCTGTTTTTCCCCAGCTCCAGCATGGGCCCTTCCACAAGCTGCAGTCCTTCAGGATGAACCAGCTCCACCATGGTCACTTCCACGGATTGCAGGGGAACTTCTCCTTCAGCTCGTGGAACACCTCCTCCCCTCCTTCTCCTTTGACCTTGGTGTTTGCAGGGCTGTTTCTCACATTTTTTTTCCTCAGTCACCACTCATCTGTGCAGTATTTTGCACCTTCTTAAGCACATTTTCCTCAAAGCACTACCACCTTGACTGAGGGGCTCAGCCATGCCTTGTGGTGGGTCGGTTGGAGCCAGCTGGAACCAGCTGTGTCTGGCATGGGGCAGCCCTGGCCTCTCTTCACAGAGGCCCTCCCTGTAGACTGCGCTGCCAGCACCTGGACACCTGCACCCAGTGCAATACATAATATAGCTATACCTCAATATACACAGAATTTTTCTAATTTTTCCATTTTAAAACCAATAGCAGGCTCCATAACAGGGCATCAGCAGGAATTAAACTTATGGCCAACCAAACTGATCTCCTTTAGCCATACTTATAACTGTAGCACTCATTCATTCAGTTAGTGCTGAAAGAACCGATGCCCAAAGTAATTAAAAACTAATGATCCAGATAGCCGCATGATCTTGCTTTTACACTGGATATCTATATTGTATCCCCACTTGAATGACGAGACCGTAAGAATATGATCTGCAAGTGTTATTGGCAGATTGAGTTCCTTTATTTCAGATGGAAGAAACCTCATATTAAAGGTTTCAGATTCAATCTCTACAGGTGATCTCCGTTTAGGTATATTACTTGTGAGAGTAATAGAATGGAACGAAAGGTGATACAAAGAATTTTATTAAAAATGCTTTTGCATATTTATGCAATGTGAATACAGGAGTTTTTAATATACACATTCATCTTAGATTCTAACACAGAATGAGAAGCTAATTCTGCAAACACAATAGGGCTATTGAATCATAAATGTTACACTGATGACTAAAGTTTGTGACATCAAACTTCTAATCATGTGTCTTAAATCAGTATAGTTATATTTTTTAATTAGGTTGTTATATTAGCTTTATTAGGCTCTATGACAAAATACATAGTGATTTTCCGCTTTAAAGGTAAACTGCAAAGAGGGTAGCAGAATTCATTGCATATACAGGCTATCAAAAGATAGTTTCAATGGTTCTTTTTAACTTCTGGGACTATGCCTGTTTGTATATGTAGCTCTTGCAGTAAAAATACAAGGGAAAATGAGGATGCAGAAAGCTCAAGTAGGTTAGCAATGGCACAAGACTCATACCTGCAGATTTTCCAATAACCTATAAATGAGGATTGAATTAATCTAAAAATCTGAAAGGGTTTGCTAAGCTATGTTTCTAATGAATAGAAAACAGCAGAGATGGGAACATAACTCTGCACTGATGGCAGTAACAGATTTATCACAGAATTTCCCATGGTCATCAAACTGTGCATAATTGGTAGCCAATACCCCCTGCCATATGACTACTGAAGCTTTCTGAAATGTTTTGTTTTCTGTTGACTACTGAGGAGTTTATATATGTGCATTTATCCTTGGAAAGAATAATAGTTCTCTTTTTTCAATAAAATGGACTCCATTGATCTTGGAAAAATCAAAAAGTATTTTAATGATACAGCTACATTAGGAATTTCTCATGGAACTTTCTTCACTGTAGGTCCCAGTCGGAAATGGGTTTAGTTACGTGGAAATCTATAGTTTGGGGCAGCAATGCAAATTTTAGTTACAAGATGATTGAATGTCTCCATACCCAGTGTTAATCTTGCAGATGACCTCATCTGGGTTTTAAGAAAAAGCTGAAGTATTAGATTTTCTATTAAGGTGTAGAAGATTTTGGCACCTTGGGTTTGTGGGTTTTTTTGTTTGTTTGGTTTGGTTTTGTTTAAAGCAAGCTGATTATAGACAGATAACTATTAATACATAGATATCTAAAGTCAAACTGACTTTCTTTTAAGGAACTGCTTTCAAGGACAAATACACAACATGAAAATAGAGAGAAATTACTTATACCAGGAATCTGTATCATAAAATTTTAGCATGTTAATGCATTTACGTTTCTGGACTGCTTTTCTCAAATTCCAAAGCATGTATACACTCGTTTCTAGTGCCCCACAACAGGCAGATACACAGGCACATCCCAGCAAACAGCAGAACTGTGAAATCTCTGTACAGTACACATACAGGCTAATAGTGAGAATGAAGACATAACAGCTAGGATACGTAGATGTTACTAGTACAAAAAAAGCATGGCAAGAGGGGATCCACTCTCACACCTCAGAAGTTACAATAGCTATCATAATTTGTTTAACTAAGACTTTAAATTAATGACTAATTGAGTAATAAATGAATTAGAGATGTATCCATAAGTTTCCAAAATCTTCCAGCCTCTACAGCTAGCCATGTACATAAAAAAAAATCAATGGAAATCCCACATGAAAAAACAAAATGAGGATTTGGATGAGACCACACTCCTTCTTAGTTTTGTGGTTCCTCAGACAGCTTCAATGTCATTATCCTGTACTTTAAAAATTCAGTGAGATAATGTTGATTTCCTCTCCCTTTTTGCTAAAAAAGTCTAAGACTGGCATGCAGTGAGAAGCTTAGTGTTCCTCATCTTTTTTTTTTTCATGCACCAATGTCATCAAGGGAATGATAAAATTCTTATTTAAATTTTTGATGATTACTGAAAGTTGATGATGAGAAAATACAAGATAAAATATGGATTTAAGCAGTCAGTATACTATGCAAATTATGAATGGTAAATTGGACAGATTGATTAGATCCTAGTAGGTGGAATAGTTTGAGAAACGAAGCCTGTCATCTAAGCTTTTTGACAGGTGTCAAGTAAACTGAACAATTTTTTTAAGGGATACCTTTTAATTGAAATAGAATTCTATAGGAATGCTTTTTTCTGTGCTCAGAGTCCAGTTATCAGCTTCTTGAATTCTGGAATAAACTGTATCTATTTCTTCCCTTCATTTCCAGGCATCATTCTTGGGTTTGATCACTTGGTATTCTATTTTATACA
>VZTL01048982.1:0-18038 GCA_013400535.1 Scopus umbretta
AAAGCATTCTACAATTCTATGAATTTACCATTTCCTGCTCACTCTGCTCCACTGAGTAATCTAGATGAAGTCTGGGGAAGCTTCAGGGTTTCTTTTTTCTTAGGTAACCTTCCTCCAGTCTCTGTGTGCACAGGATCAGAGATTGAAGGCACGAAGTAGGGGGTAGAAAGGGGGAGCTGCTGAATCAGCGAGATATTGTCCATGTAGACATGATTATGAGAGCTATACTAATGGTTTTCAGAGGAAGCAGATGGTGGCTTTTATCCTGGGGGATGTAAGACAGCATAATTTCATCTGAGTTCCTGAGTTGCTGCAGATAGGCAATTAAACATCTTCATCTTGTGCAGCTTGCACTAAGAAGCTGTAAGTGGAAACTAGTGTAGTTCTAAAATAAGGCCTGTGAAACTCAGCAGATGTGCCAGTCATTGTATTGTTCATTTTAATTTGTTAGAGAGTTGGATGTCTTTTGATCTGATACTTTAACACACTGAGGTTGTACGGGTTTCATGGTTACAGGAAAAGACATAAAACTGCAGAGCATGAAAGATTTGATTCAGAAGGAGGTTGAGTTTCAGCATCCTACCTACGTGCCCATGTCTGGACATTTTTGCACTTAAGGAAAGGCTTTCATCTCGGCGGTCTTCAACTGTCCGAGTTACATGCTGAGCTCCATTTAGCAAACCAGCTCTCTTCATAGTAGTTGGGAAACACAATACCTCCAGGTTCAGCTACTTGTCTTTGGATGGGATAAAGCACTCTGAAAATAGCCTTTCTTTAGTTGACTAGCTTATAAAAGCTGCCTGTTTTTCAGGTGAGTGGGATGAACCCCACCTTAAGTGTCAACATCTAAGTCTGTTGTTGCCAACAAGAGACCTTCTGTGGGTGTCAATGAGGGCTGCTCCACCACCGAAATATCTGAAAAAATCCTTTCTGTATCTGGCTTAAAACTACCAATGTAGACCAAAATTATTCTTGCAAATTTAAGAGCTGATACTAAAGCCATGGCCTGGCAGAAAATGGCTGTAATGGCAAGCAGAAGAATTGAAAATAAGATGAATAAGATATCAAGTGAAAAAATCCTTCCTTAGGGTCACCTCTGTATCTTGTGCTAAAATGGAAGCATGTTCCTGGAGATGCTCCATAAACTGGTAAAATTTTGCTCCTGAAAGGGCTATTTATTCACTGAAGAAGATAAAATCTACACTGAGTCTGTTTTTTCCTTCACTAACATCCACAGTGTTCTGTCCCCGCTGCAGGCATCCTCTGTGGTCATGCAGTCACTGGGCTGAGTGGTGGCATTGCTGTAAATCATTTCAACACCCGGAGAAGACAGCTCTGCTGTCTTCAAATACAGCCCTGAGATGTCTCCAAGAAGAGGGCAAGAGAGGAGCAATATAAACAGACACTCTTACAGAGTACATGCAATTTTTTCCTCCTCTGACCACAAAGAACCGAAATAGCACTTGGCCAGCTCTGCTGGGGACTGCATTCTGTCCTGGTTTCAGTTGTTTACACTTTTCAGCTNACCTCTCCCACAGACAGCATGTGTGAGTCCCACTTTCTGAGGTTCTGTAGGACAGCAGTTGTCCAAGGATGTGAGAGGATGCAGCAATTGTAACATGTGCCAGGAACAGAAGGGATGTGCAAGCTGCCCTTCAGCAAACAAATCCCATTCCTACATTCTCCCCCTCCTGCATGCCTCAGCCCCCCACCTTGACTTCAGGATCTTCTCTCGAGCCCAGTAACCTGATGGTGGTCATGCAGGAACAATTCTCTTGCCTCCAGCCTGTGCATTAGCTCCCAAATCTGAGCTTGTGTCTGAGCCAGGACACCAGCATGTAGCAGGTCCCTCCACACTGGTTGGCAATGGCAGAGTGGCAGCATTTCCCTTATGAGCTGATCCATCACGCTCTCAGAGCAGGATGGTTTCTTACAATAGTACCCCGAGTGTTGTTTTCCTCTCTCTCCTTTTATTTCTGCCTCCTTCCTATCCGTCCTATCTCTCCTCAGTTTAACTAGGAGTTAAATTTATCCAACTGTCCTTTTAAGTTACATAAATACATACATATGCTACATGTGTAGCATTTCTAGCCACTGTATGAATTGTACATACCTTATTATTTAATCAGGTATGATGTGACTTGTTTTTTTTTTTCCCTTGCAAGCACAAATACAAATAATTAGGTCTTTAATCTTCCCTTCATATTACAGATGTGTTCACTGGGTGCTTTACCCAAGCTATAAGAATAAGACATCCCTGACTGTATATTATGCAGTCCCCAACTTTATAAGAGATGTCAGGGGCATTTTAAGGTGATCACATATTACACATCTAAAAAACATAAATCTTGAATATCCTTGGCTTTTAAAATCCATTAGGAGGTCATATTTTTAAAGGCTTTTTTAATTTGAAGATAGGTAAGTAAACTGACAGATAAACTCTCTAGGGGCCTGCAGAATGTATTTTAATTAGTGATGAAATGTCATGCTTCTACAGAGAAATTATTTTATATTTGAAAAGACACACAAAGCCTCTAGGAACTAAAATAAGTTCAATCTCTGTGCACTGATTTCAGTTCTCCTGCTTGCCTATAGCTCTGTGCTATCCCTGATCCACAGAGACTTTTAATCTCTTGGACATAAACACAGTAAGAATCATGGCAATTCAGCAGCTGTTGTTCCTGAAGTAAGGAGGAAATTCTTTGCAAAGACTAAGCAAGAGTAATATTGCTGTTACACAGACACACACATACAAACTAAAGTAATTCAAAAATTTGATTAGAGAAAGGCAGAACTCCCTCACCAACTTCAGAAAATCCTGGCAAAACTAGATTTGTTTTTCAAGATGGCTGCCTTTTTTGTTGTTTCATAATGAAATATACAGCAGATGTCTCAATAATAAATAAGAAAGAACAGTGAAGCTTTCTTTTGAATGGACTGCATCTTATGGTAAAGGGTGCAATGGAGTATCTAAGAAGCTCCATTGTCATTTGGAGTATTTGTTCAATTTTTTCTTGAGTAGGTAAAAAATATTTAGAAGATTATTTTAGTTGTAGATACCGAATTTATCATATTTTGGAATCTTATTAATTCTCTTCAATAAGATTCTTTATTCCCTGTTCTATGCAGACTTCTGTATGACTTGTAATCCTATGCATATAATTGTACCTCATAATAAGATGTGCAGTTTTACTAGGTATCTGCATATCACATCTAGCCTTTCTGGCAGGAGGAAAAGAAATATGGTGAGGGGTATAGTGATAGGAATATGGTAAGGGGTAGAGTCAATTTCATATTTTTATTAATATTAAAAAATATTGTGGGCCGGTTGTGTAATACACTTCATCTGCACTGTACCTAACCAAATAAATTTTGCACCTCATTTCACTGTGTTACATTTGCCAGCAGATACAAATGAATAAAATTTTCAGTCAACAGTGTATCATTTTCAAATTTTTGCAAATCTAAGTTTATCTTAGCCGTGTCTCTGAAATCCCCTTTCCCGTGAGCAGAATCCCTATGCTCCTCTTTAGGGACAACATGTCCAGAATTCAGAAGGACTCGCTATAATTGAGTTGGAGGGAAAGGAACTTAGAGCTAATTTTATTAGAATGAGATTCTCTGCAGGAATGTGTTTTAGCCTGAGATGTCCGCTACCGAAAGTCAGAGCTAAGTACTCCTTGTACTTGATTCAATTAATTATGATAATTATCTTCCAGTTACATTTTTCTTTTTTTCTGAACAGCATTTCCTGTTTTTCTTGGCTAATAAAAAGATCACAGTTAAAGTTTATAAACTGCTGTATTTATTGTGTGTGAAGTTGAAATATGACAAACAATTCCAAAATAGTTTGGGTAGATCCAAAAAAGATGTCTACTGGTATGGAGACATAGAGAGGAGTTAGCTTAATTTTATGGACAGATCATAATAAGAAAAGTTGGATAAAAACAAGATTCTAGCCAGAAAAGTACAAGCTAAAATGTTCCCTTGTTCTTTGAACATTCTTAATGATGTCTTACCAACTCTTCCCAGTTTACAAGCACAAATCTGCTTTCTAACTACCAAGCCTACAAACTCAGCATGGGATTTGTAAGTTAAGCTGTGGTATTTTTGGCCTATATACTGTCAGGAGTAAAATTATTTAAATTAAATTGATATTTTGCATTTTTGCACAGATCAGCACTTCCAAAAATCCACCATCATTTTTTGGCTCTATGGTGGTGCTGGCTTGGTAATACTAAAAGGACTAAAATGCCATTGTTGATGCTGCATTTTAAGCTGCTTGAAAAGTACTCAGAATTTCTACCTATCTTTTCTCATGCAATTTTTAAAAACTATTTTGTTATTAGCTGGCACATTATACCATCCAGCACTGTTGATATAGGCAGATCTCCACTATAGTAAAAACAGTCAGCTCTGTTGAGGCACAAATAGCATAGTACCCATCCAAATCTTCTGTTTTCACTGCACGGGTTGTAGCTTCGAAGGATGGAGGGGAGTAACCCTGATGGTGCTTTGGGTCTGCCCTCTCACGCGGCTCCCTGGGTGGCACCAGCCCCTTCGTGTTCCTTGGCCAGCACAAACCCCACCACGACCACATGGCTGTGTGCTCGGGCATGAACAGGAACCGTGTGCCTTCCTCTGCCATCACCATCACACGCTGGCTGGAAGGGAAATATCTTTTCTTCTTTGGAGAAAGTGCTAGATAAGAACGACCTGCTTGCATTCACGGATTTAACATAGCTGATCTGAGACATGAAGGCTGAGAAAGGACATGGAGGGGTAGGACTTTTCCTGAAGTAATCATCATTAACAAGTGACTGTTTTCCATTAAGCACACAGAAGGGAAGCCACATCTCTTATTTAACAGAAGCATGAAAAATAGTTTGACTTGGGTTTCACTGTTCCCTGTCATGATCCGTAACCAAGTTGTATATTCTGCACTATGTTTTGCTTTCTTTAACTATTTCAAAACTGCACAGAGAGACAGATTGTTGAGACTTCTAATCTCTATGTCTAGGCTCTTTTTTAACTATTAAAGAGTTACAATTTATGTGCTTATGCCTGGAAATTCGTATGACTAAGAAAACTATGTAAGTTTTATGAAATGGATAATGTATGATGAGGCTAGTAGGTTGTTATTTCAACAGAAACAGCATTAAACTATATTTACTTTCTCGAAAATTCTTTTTATTATTTCTCTCAGACTAGGTTGCAAAAAAAGATATTCAAAGATCTTTCATGAGTAGCTGTAGCTTTTTGTGCAATTAGAATAGGGTTAGATTACTCTGGTTTTGCTATGATCAAAATTTGCATTTTTGCCTGGCAAAGACCGAGCTAGTTGATATGATTGTTTAGAATCACCTTGCATAACTGATCCACCACTCTGACAAGAGTCTGTCTTCTGTGATTATGCTCCTTCTGCCACTAAAACACCTCTATCCTTTTATTGCCAGATGTCCTGTACAGAGATATCTAACCTAAAGCAATTAACTTTAGACATGTTCTTAAAAATCTTACCTTCCAGATCATGCCATGAACATTTATGAAAGTCATAAGCTTTGAATGGGTTTGACATAGCTAGTTCCCAGAGCTATAAAATATGCAAGAAAGAAGTTCTGTATTCAGAAACCACTGTTCTAGCTTTTAAACCAAAATGACATCAGCTTTCATGTTGGCACCTACCCAAGCTTCCCAGATGCTGCTATATTATTCATAATTAGGACTACATTAGGACTACATACTACTCATCATTTCAGTGATTTTTTTATAGTACTGTAATTCACACAAAGTAACATAAACATGAAAATAAATTAATTCCTAAATAACACTTCATTTATCAATATACATTTGTAAATGGATTTTGCATCCACATTTACAACTGCGATCTAAAAGATCAAAAAAAGGGAGCCAGCCATGATCACAGCTCACACCAATATGAGAATACAGTTGGTTCTGAAAATTTAGCCTGTTGGGCTGGAGAAAATTTCCTGACACCCAGAGATGGCTCAGCAAACCTTCTTCTAAGCTTTAAAAATGGTATTGATTTCATATAGGAGCTATGTGAGTGCGGTAAATTTAAGCCTAAAAGGCTTATGAGGATGTGAAAGCAAAATAGAAGTTGTTCTGTCCCCTTAACTACAGAAACACTTACCTTTGGTGCTTGTCTTAATAAAAGAGAATTACCCCAGGCTGCTTCTCTGGCTTTGCTCTAGACTCTTACCAGCACATTACAGCCGAGGAGGTGGATCAGCCTTCTCTCACTCAGCTCCAGAAAGGTTCTCATCCACTCCTGCTTTTTCAAGCTGAGTCACTCACTGAACAGGATCTCATTAAAACTAGCAAGGTTTCTTGACCCTTCTGCTCCCAATAGATACCACTTCCAGCCCCTCCTTACCTCAGACCCTAATTATAATATTACCCATTCAATTGCTTTCTTTTGCATGTGGCCTTCATTATATTTAGCATTTAGGCTGGCCTGAAAGCATGTTCTGCTCTACAGAAGCACAAAAACACTCCTTATCATCTTTCCCACAAAGGGGAAAAAGATGCAGGACTCCACAGGAAGATGTGAAAACACACATGACCTTGTTTTAATCAAGCTAGCTTAGACTCCACTAGGAATGAAATCATACCTGTATAGACTTCAGCTTTGGCTAAATAAGTCAGCAGTGCATCAGGCCCGCAGCACCACTGCCAGCCAACGCTCACTGCATTAAAAATAGCCCGAATGCACTTTTCTGGGCAGCAGTCATACATACCTCCAGGTGCAGTGCAGGGTGGCCCACAGGAACCACAACTGTGAGACCCTTGGTGCTCAGTCCACGATGCTCTGCAGAGATCTTGTGTGTGCAGTTACTCTGTTAGATGCTGTCTGGCAGCCAAAAGAATAAGTTCCACTTTTATAGGTTCCTAACAAAAATACCACAACTGTGATGTCACGAGCATATTCGCCATCGCTCTTCTCCACAGCCCCAAGACAACTCCTGCTCTGTGCTGTGTGACAAACTAGAGCAGGAGAACGGCTGAGTTGAAGAAAAGCTCTTCAGAAAGAAGGCTTTGTTTCCCCCTCCAACAGATGAGCTTCTTGACCCAGCCCATTGACCAACACCACAAATGTTGGTGCCAGCACAGCCTGAGGGCCATGATGGGGCTGGACTGGCCAAGGAAGAGAGGTTGATACCTGAGAATATGAATGACAGCATTAAGCTGTTTGAGCAGTTCCTCCCTGTTCACAAGTAACAAGTTTGCACAAAGGGATTTCAACAGAGGAGACCAGGGCAAGCACAGACAGTTGCAAAATAATCACCATGAGCCAAGGCTGCCAATTCTCCACAGAACACTGTCACCCCCTGGTCCCTTCCTGGACAAGTGATAACATGACTCCCCTTTCTCACTCAGTTACGACCCACACACACACACACACCCTGACAGAGTGTCCAGGGTCCAGCTTTTGGGCACATCTGGCTCACAGCTCTAAAGGATGCACTGTGCCAGCAGAAGTGATCATAGCTCCCTAAGTGGTGAGCCCCCACCCTGTCTACCATGTCACCACACTCAACACCCAGCTCCCTATCCCTTCCCTGACCATTTCCCATCACAGCTGACCCCATGGTCAGTTTGAAAACACCAATACCAGCTGAACCACAGCTCCTCCAAAAACTGGGATTAGGGGCAAGAGCTGAGGAAAGGAACTGTATTTCTGGAGGAAAGATCCATTTTTCTACCTCACAGCACTGATGATAAAATTTAGATAAGTCATAATGGTATCTCTGTACATGGCTTACAACCTACTATCATGCTGGGTGCATTCTGCAAACCATCCTTCCCTGTTCCACCAGAAAAATCAGACAGGGGAAAGGAGATTGATCCAACATCAGCAGAGAAATCCAGATGAGAGACCCTCTCTTCCTGAATCCCAAGAGCTGTATGAAGACTTTACATTTTTTTCAAGGCAGAAAATCTTTGCTCTTTTCAAGAAGATGCTGATGAATTGCCGCACAGTTCCAATGCCTTCATTACAGTTTTCTGAACACAATTGTAATTCAACTGAATGCAACTCTAGGTATTATAAGGAAATGTGGGGAAAAACATATATCCACAGGGGGAAGCACAAAAATATATATTTTTTTTAATTCAAAGCTTCACAAAATCACCTTTATCAGGCTTTATCACTGTGGCTTAGTCTTCTAGCACCTGTGTGTCTGTTACTGCTAGGTGAATGGAAAGAGTGAGGGTTACCTTAAGGGAAGATTAGAAAATGAGTTATGAATTGTCAACAGGAGGAAACAATTTTATATAGGAGTATGTAATGAATACAAACTACAGAGATGGGGGCCTTCTTACAGGTCGCTATGTAATGGGGGTAAATATAGCTGAGTATATAATAAATGGAGACATGATAATTAAATCCATAGGTGATGGAATTTCCACACTTCAAAACCTGGCATAGGACAGTAAATGAAAGGTGAATACCCTGAACCACAATGTAGAACATATTCAACAGACCCCTGCCTGAAAGCATCTGTCCACCTGCCCTTTCTGCTTGGGCTGAGGTTGGGCACTTCAGATGAATGCTTAATCTGGCAGTGGGTTTACAAAAGGGCAGGAGGACTACCCAAAACACCAAAAATTTTCTTCATACACGAAAAGGTGATATTCTGAATTTCAGCTCCCATCTGGCAGAAAATGTGAGTCTTACATGCTCCTGCTGAGACACTTTACTCTGCAGTCAGGCTGCCATATTCCAAAGCAGGTCATCGTGAAGGTTGTCTCACTTGATTTAAGGGCACTGCAACAAAGAAATCTCTAGGAGAAAAAAAAAACACATCATTCTTTCTCCACAACATTCCCAAATTCCATTATTCCTCTCATTTGCTCCAGGCTTCCCCTTCTCCCATCCATCTTTTCTTCTCCCAAACAGCTTCCTTCTGAGAATAACTGATTTCCTTCTGGTGTAAACAAAACATATTCATAGATATCATCACTGAATCAATCTCAAGCTTCCTGCAGAAAACCTCAGCCACAGTAGAGACATGTAGGCTAAACGCATTCCTGGGAAAGATCCCTTTAAGTCAAAATAAGTTACACTGAGGCTGAATTTATCCAACAGTAATGAGAGCTGACCACATGTGTTAATGAGCCAGAAAAGCATGGTGCTGCAGTGTATTTCAATTTAACTTTTAAGGCTAGACATTTTAAAGATTTTGCTGTTTTCTGTACATTCAGAAAGCTGTCTGTTTAGCGTAGTGTTCCTTAAGAAAGAATTCAGATTGCTAGTTGCAAATATCAACAAAAAGACAAGGCTGGGAACTAAACCCCATAATATTGTATGACCATTAATAGACTGATTCTGTAAGTAGGTTTAAGATAATCTGTAACAATGGAGAATACAAAGGAAATCTCCTGGCCATAGGTGAGCTGACAGCTGTCCAGAAGTTGGGGAAAAGCAAGGCATTTGCCTCCTGCAAGTCTGCTTCTGCCACCAAGCTGTCAACAGCCTGAAGTAAGCCCATGAGGCACTTATGTACCCTGATATTCAAGGGGTCAGACAAACGTGAATCACTGTAACTGTCATTCGCTTGTTTGCACAAAAGCTAGCTTTTTAGGGAAAGAGGAGAGAGAGGCATTCACATGTCTATCTTAGTCTATAGTCTACCCTCAAAAGAAACATACTTTCAAAGTGTTGCTACTGCTGAACTGTAACTTCGGCCCTTCTCCCTCTGTGTTCCCCTGGCTCTCTCTTCTGAAGTGTCTGATTTTTAAAGTGAAAAAATAATCTGTCTTTCATACAGAAGCTGAAGCATGAACTTCTTAGATGGATTTACCCTGAAGAATTTATGACTTATAGCTCTTCCTGTCACTGAAAACAGCTCTACCTGACCTACTGCTGTGGAGAGCCTTTTCATAAAATTTTAGGGTCCTTCTTTCTTCTCTCTCTTCTTACCTCAGTTGAGCAAACATCTTCCAGATGACTCCGTATTCTTAAGTGAGGTATTTCTCTCGCTCCCTTTCCCCCCACCCCCTCTCTGGTTTCTTCCACGCGTGTATTTTTTCACTAATGGAATTCTCAGGAAGTCAGTGATCTTCTCTCAATGTAGTTCCAATGTCACACATGCAGACTCTTGCTACCTCTATTCTTTGGGACTATTCATGACATGTCTTCCTTTTTGAAATTCATAATACACTGAGAAGAAAGGAAACGATATCACAAGGAAACTGGAGTGATGGGTGAAAATGGCAGAAGCACACTTCTTTTTCCAGATTTTCATATCTTTCTTTTTCTTATTCACCTTAACAATCATTGCTGCACTTTAATTAGGTACAGTAGTTTAGAATATGCATATCTGAATATGGCTATTTACCTTCTGTGTTTCTCATCTAAAACACACTAGACAATAGCCTTTATGGTTTATCTATAGTTAGCATACCATTACATACATTCTGTATTGGATCATAGATTGCTGTGAACTGTGAACAACAAAGATTATCCTTTCTTTTGCTTGAAAAGTGCTTTGTTAAGCACTTTGCTTTGCTTTGGGTGCCACCAGTGAAATAATAATGATCTCTTTCTTGCCTTTCTCTCCAGCTGTTTAGTCTAACATATTTTCTCCTCCTGATACACCATTAAGTCTCACCAAACTAGGGAAATAATTGTGTTTTGCTTGCTATATATTTGCCATTGCAAAGTATAAATTTCTGAGTGACCAACAGATGTTTTCCAACAGAAAATCTGAATGAAAAAAAGGAAACGAGAAGGATCTCTTCAGAATCGCTTGCATTTAAGGCCATGAGACAGCTACAGACGGATGCTTGCTTCAGAAGACTTCCAAGTGTTCGAGTCTATGGCATCCCAAAGTTCTTACCAAATTACAACCATAGCTGAGTTTCTTCTCTGGTGACTTTAACCACTTTAAAATTATACATGTGAACTGAACTACCTATCTAGAGTTAATAGGAACAGACAAATATTTCCAAGAGCTGTTCATCTCTCACTAAGATAGGTGTCTAAACTGAAAAGGTTCAGTCACCCTCTTGAGATGCTATAACTTTCAACACTGAGTGAAACTTTAAAAAGCTGAAAAGAGTTGAAAGAATATGATATGTTGAAATAATATGATATGTTTAAATGACCTGTAAAGAACTTTTGTCTCACACAGAACATTAAGGAATGGCTTTCTCCTGTTCAGGAAGAGAGAAAGATTTCCAAATAATGGACACCCTTAGAAATGAAAAATATTGTTCCCAGGAAATCCCATTTGTTCATGCCTCTTCCAAATGAAAACCCCGTGCAACTGTTTTCCATTATTGCATTAATCAGAGAGGGAAGGCTGGATAAGGACTCCCACCAATGTACCCCTGTTGTTTATTCTTACCATAAGAAACTGCCCTCCCAGCCCCTGTGCAGATAAAAAGCTGCCCATAGGTCAGCAGAAGGAGTAGGAATCAAGGTGGTAGTACTCTTGTCAAAACCACCATGCAATTAAACCATGGCCTGAGTCTTCCTTAAAGCTTCACTGCCCGGTGTTTAATGAACTGTGAGATAAAACCTAACACTGGTCTCAAAGAGGAGGAGCAAAAGATTAATTGGGTTGACTAACCCAATGTAATATCCTTTTCCTCCTCTGTTAATTCTCAGTACAAGAGACTTAATGACACTACAAGCTGCAGGGCTGGACACTGCTTGTATATGATTTTATGGCTCTATAGCAAAATGCCAAGTGTCTTATTTTTCTCCATACAGTGAGCTTGGTGCCAGTAATGTCAGGTGTATGTTATATATATTCACTGTCCTAAAACAGTGGTGTTACCTTTGTTTATGCAGATAAAACTTTTCAGCAGTGCCATTTTAGATACTTACAGGGATTTTTTCAGCCTTAGTTTGTTTTCTTCCTGTGCTACTAGTCTGTGAACTATCACTCATCTAATTTACCTCTAGTATCATATAACTTGTGCCCACCTGCTGCTTTTTTCTTCATCAGATGCAGTTAATGTTTTATTTTTGCCAGACCATGTATACCTGTGAAAGCTGGTATTTCAAACCTGAGGAGAAGGGCGATTTAATTTTAGGTGGTTGGGGTTTTATTCTGGAATATAATGAATTTTCCAAAAATTAAGAGACGTCCTTCTTGGTAATTATCAATTGTTCATTTCTCTCAACAAAACGAGAACTGATGCTATTAGGTTTCTTAAAAACATGCTGTTAATAACTATAAACGAGCACAAAAGGCCAACCTGTACCCACTGTCATGTTCTGATTTTTCCTGGTGGCTTGTAAAACACAGGGTACAATGAGCAGCACTAGAAGGTGTACATCGTATTCTGAAATCTTATATCTCTGTACTGTTTTCACAATCCTGTTCTTCTGTAAACATTTACAAGAATTGTAAAAATGTATATTTGATATGCAAAAAAATGCTTTGTTTCACTGAATTACTGTCATTGTGATAAAGGAATTAGAATTCTACTCTGCTGTATACTGTAAATTAGTCAAGATGCTTGATTGTGGACCTACATTATGAACAGCTGAGTGGTATATATTTCCATTACCTCTTTAGGCTATAACTTTCCAGACGCATGGTACATTTCAGTAGTCAACATAGGCTCAATCCTTTTCCCATCAGTAGCCAATAAATCTTCCCAAAAGATTGTGGAAAGCTTGCAGAGCATTTGTCTGTCAGATGTTTAAAAGACTGGGCTGTAAATATGACTACTTTTACAACAGCAGAAGAAAAAATAATCAATTTTTGAACTTTGTAATAAGCATTGTCAGTCTGGGTCAGCATTTATGCCAGTTAAGAAGCTCTATTCAACGCAAGGGGTTGGGATTATTTTCCTTCTTGGAATAGGAAAAGGCAAGTAGAGGGAGGGAAAAAAAAGCAGAGGTCTGAAGACCTCCTTTTGCAAAATGACACATGAGCAAACAAGACAGTATTGTGCCAAGTAGGATTAACATCATTGTGCCAAAACCTAATTCCCCAGGCAACTTCACCCACATTCTCAAAGAATTTGCCTGGAAGTACTATCTTCTCAGTATCTTCCCGATAGACTGATATTTACAGACACATAAAGCATTCCCTCAAGTGGTGGTTAAACACTAACAATCTGTTAAGAAGATGCACTGACAAAACCTTTACAGATTGTTACTACCACCCACTTAGCCTCTAAAAGACCTTTGAGTAATCAAGATTCACCTTGTCCAGAAGAAATGTTCCAAAGCAAGGAAAGAGGAAAACTCACTCAAAATTTCTGGGACATAGAGTGTTTAGTAGTCTCTGCTTTCACAGCTGTACAGCAAGAATCTGGAAATTTCACAGGGATAAAGCAGCCACAAAACCTTTCAGGGGCCTGGGTGGTCTCAGAGACTCATGGTGTCAGAGCTCATGGACACCAGATATCTGAGGATGTCTGTCACATACCTAATTCATATCCATCATATCTATCTATATCTATTCATATAATTCATATCTATCAGTTTCTCTAGAGGTCTTATTAGGAGGTCAAAAGAGCGCAGGAGCATGGGGGCAGATCTTCATGGTGTAGTGCGGTAGATGAAGAGGGGCCAAGAGTCAGCTTGAGAACCAGAATCTGAGAAGCTGATTTATGAACCGAGGTGTAATATTGGTTGATGTTACATTATAAAATCATGCTGCTGCACAGTGATGAACAGTGCCATGTTACCAGTTTGAGCTCATCTCTCATCTTGTTTCAGAGCACTTAAAGAACCAAGCCACTCTGATTCCTATTTATGCTTTTTTGCAAAAGTCTTTTTAGTTTTAAGGGTCCTGCCTTATGAACCTGGTGAAAAGATGACACCATTCGTCTGTCTTGTTCACTTTGTGTTACTTATCATCACTGAGGTGTTGCCACATTGAGGCTTCCTCCAAGGGGAGCAGTTTTATCTCCATCTGAAACTGAGTGACAGCACAACTGATAGAAAACATTTCTCTGAAATTTGCCACCCAGTGGCCTTTCCATCCCTTGCATCTCTTCTTCCGAATGTCTTCTGAGGTACTACTCTTATGGTGTTTATGAGGTTTTTCTCACAATCTCATCTTGACAGACCTCCCACTTGAGACTTCTCATCAGGTAGAAGGGGGTTCACAACACTAATGATACCTCCCTCGAGAGGGTGTTTGACTACTTTTTTTAGGCTATGCACTGTGTAATCTTTCTGGGTGAATGGGTAATTTTTCCAACACAGGTATCCTGCAACTTAGGACAGAATTAGAACACATCTCACATATTAACATAATGATTTGTAGTGTAATTTTTTACCAGGAAAAGGCCATCATTTGTCATATAAAGAAGAAGCATTTGCAGCTGGAAATGTTTAATTATTTCTTCTGGTCATTCAGCATCTCACATTATCTTTGCCTATTTGACAGAAGGAAATTAATAACATCAATAAGATCCTAGGAAGTTAGATAATGAGCTTGCTAGGTATCAGCTCTTTAGTTACACTCATCTTACAATTCCTAGTCTAATGTTTAAAGCTCACCAGTTGGTCTCATTTCGATGTCTCAGTGTTTGTAAAAGACAATACATGGAACTTCAGAGTCTTAAAATGAGAGATGCTGAGTGCACCTCTACATCTGTTTTAATAGCTCTCAGG
The DNA here is from genome assembly GCA_013400535.1 of Scopus umbretta. Lineage (NCBI taxonomy): Eukaryota > Metazoa > Chordata > Aves > Pelecaniformes > Scopidae > Scopus > Scopus umbretta. The sequence goes on from VZTL01048982.1 coordinate 14,615, forward strand.
CCATTTGCATGGGCATAATTGAAGGTTACGAAAACTTTCACAGAAATGAGCAAACTGACCACGATGTGAATTTTAATATCCGATTTAAAACTTTTGGTCTCACATGGTAAGGATGTACTCATCTGTAATTCTTCTGAAGAAGTAGGGCTGTATGCAGATAAAGTAAGGCAGTTTTTAGCCTTAACTTCATTTAGTGAGCTCATTCTCTCTGTTACAGACTGGTTGCTGCATCTCCACTTAGTACTGTCATTATAGTAATTACTGAGCATGTCTATCTCACGATGCTACTGACCCCTCTTCTGTTCTTTCTTTTCAGGTCTGCAGACTCGTCCTCTCATTTCTTGTCTCTTTTCAAAGTTGGCTAAAAGACTCTGACCCTTTGGCAATTCTGATTTTTCTTCTCCTGGCATTTTTTAATCTTAATCACTTCAGTTCACCACAAAAAAATAAGACGAACAAGAATTAATGGGCAATCAAGTAGTAGAAATTACAGTTTAGAGTACCTTCACAGTCGTAGACTGGAATCTTTTTTATCCTCTCCTTTTCCTTTTCTAAGATATTTTCATGCTGTTTATTTGAAACTAAATCTAAGTAAGTTCTCATACAGCTAAGGGCTGGAAATTGGCTTCAGACACATCCTGCAGCCTGCAGAAATGTGGTGACAGGAGCACAGGCCATTCCCAGCACCACCAAGCCACCTGTAGCTCAGACCTGCATGTGAGTCCAAATTCCCTGAATGAAGCTAGAGAATGGAGCCCTCCTGGCATGGCAGGATAATACCCCACCTGTAAGCTCTGCCCTTCTCTGCAGTATTGCCACAGCCATGGCTTGAACCATTTCTCCCTGCAAATTTAACCCCAAACTTCAGCACAGTTGTCAAATGTGCTGTTCTCATAGATTTTTTGCTGCAAGGTATAGAGGGAGGTGAGCGCAGCACTTTGTGTCCTCTGGAGCTTATGCATTGTTAGTCAGCCTGCAGGTAACACCTGGGGTATCAACATTCAGGTATCTTTGCAAGAGAGGCAGCTATGAGTCTTTTAAATAGTTAACCATGGCAGGAAAAAGATTTTTTAGTTACTGTTTCTATCTATCCGTCCAGGATTCTGGTCGTCTTGGAAAAAAACTGTTGCTCTGGTATTTGTGTGCACAGTGCCTAGTGCAAGGGAGTCCCGGTGCCTCAGTGGAATCCTTAATTTTTTTTCAGTTGAAATACCAGTACTATGCACAAATGAGTTAAAGGTTTCAGACTACATCCCACTAGTGTTTTTTTCAAATGCTGTAACAGCCTTTCATTCTTTAGCTGCTCTGCCTTCATTGCCAACATTTTTTCCTTGGAGCAAAATTCACTAAGGAGACAATTCTAACAGGCTCATCAGATATGAAAGCATAAAATATTAATGTGGTTTTTTTTTTCAATTCCTGACAGTTAATTTGCTTTTCCTAGTGGGGTTCCAACAGTGAACTGCTTATTTTTCCCTTTCCTAGAGGAAGTTTTATATTCATTTGTAGCAGAGATTCATGAGTCAAGTTTAACGCTGGGAGAGCAGCAACAGCCTGCAAACACAATGAAGTGCAGAATAGGTGTATTTATCTGAACTATTACAACACTTAATAATATGACCATTAAAAAAAATCTGAGCTTCCAACAAAAATAATGCTACACATATGATGGGATCTTTCCTGGAAAATATTTATGTAATAAGATGTTCATTCCCAGCTCTCTTTTCTGTAACTCTCAGAGGCATTTCCAAGTGCCGCTTACCCAGAAGTGATGGGCCAACATTAGTGACTAGGGCAGCAGCAGCGATGGGAAGCTGTGGTCGTCGTGTGACCCCTGCTGGCAGGAAATAATTGATAATAAAATGTGAGAAGAAAAGGGATTTTTATTTGCAATGAATGACATGCCATGACTGAATCGGTAAACTATATAAATTAAATAGTTGCAGTAGCAATAGAAGGAATAAATAAAAGGTCCTTTCACTGTGGAACAGAAGACAAATTAGTAAAAATTGTTAATTTAAAATGTTAATTAATCAACAACTGCATTTTATCATGAGAGGACGAAAGCCTCTGCCAGCCCACCTCTGCACTAGACTTGAACTGTGTGTCTAATATACGTCCCCAAGAGCTGAACCCTCCTGTGATATACAACATGCTGTCAAACTGCTCCTTGTGCAGCTAAACCCAGTGCTCAGAGAGCTCACCTTCTGTCCCCAGTGACTGTGGTTAATGCAGGCTAGCATCCGAGCTGCTGCACAGGAATGTCTGAAGCAACACATGAAGATAACGTGTAAGTGCCAATCTTTGACAAGGTTACCGGAGCTTCCTAATGGTTTTGGCACTACTGGCCACAACAAATCCAGGCTTCAGCAATAGAGTTGAGCATGGTCCAGAACTGAGCCCCTACTTCCCAGATGGATCATGCTGCAGTCGATAGTACACTATAGGGTATTTCATGCTGCGCATTTGCTTGAGGCCAATTAAAATTTAGGAGACACAGAATGCAGAATGCTCCAACAGTACAATGGAGGGCCACAGAGATGATTAAGGGACTGGAGCATCTCTCTTATGAGGACAGGCTGAGAGAGCTGGGACTGTTCAGCCTGGAGAAAAGAAGGCCTCAGGGGGGATATTATCAATGTACATAAATAACTGAAAAGAGAGGGTACAAAGAAGACAAAGCCAGGTTCTTTTCAGTGGCGCCCAGTGACAAGACCAGAGGCAATAGTCACAAACTGAAACACAGGAGGTTCCCTCTGAACATCAGGAAACACTTTCTTACTGTGAGGGTGACTGAGCAATGGCACAGGTTACCCAGGGAGGTTGTGGAGTCTTCACCTTTGGAGATACTCAGAAGCTCTGTGGACATGGTCCTGGACCACTGCCAGCTATAAGTGACCCTGCCTGAGCAGAAGGGTTGGACCAAATGACCGCCAGAGGTGCCTGCTACCCTCAGCCATTCTGTGATTCTATGATGAGCTATGCCATGAAGGACACTGGGGATCCTGATCTGCGATCAGCTTACTTTGGTTTAACAAATTTCCATGTTTTAGCTGACTTGTGGTGACTCCTCAAAAGTGAATGCTCATAGTCTGTAGCAAATGTTTACAATTCTTTTATTGCTCATTCTGCTAATACAAAGTACTGTGTATTTGCCAGGCTAACTTTGCCAGCCTCCCCACCCCCACCAAAGAGAAGGAGTCTGACTATTTATAGATCATGAGGATCAAATTATCCTGGTTATCTGGTTGATTCATTGAACTGACTTGCCCTTTCCAAAAAGAAACTCCATGTTACATATCAGCATATAAACAGTTTTACACATCTTGCAAACCTAACTCATAAGGAGTGCTCCCCATAAGATACCCATTCCCAACTGCCATGGAAACATGGAAGAAATAATATATATATATATCTATATATA
>VZTL01048984.1:0-18934 GCA_013400535.1 Scopus umbretta
CCTATGACCAAAGATGCTCTTCCACTTCTATGACAGATGAAGCCCATCAGCCCCTAGGAGACCAGGTTTCTCAAAGAGAGTCCCATGGTCCAAGTAGCTGAACCCCTAGGTGTGACACCAGTCCTGTAACCATTTGTTGACTTGCCAGATTCAACTGTCCCTTTCAAACCCCTTCAACCGAGAGGACTGATGAAAAAACTACTTGCACTCCAGAGTCCCTTACTGCTGCTCCCAGGGCTCTGTAATCCTTCTTGATACTCCTCACACTGCTCCTGGCTGGATCACTGGTGCCCATGTGAAACAACAGAAGTGGATACATCAGTGGATTGTACGAGGCTCGGTATTCTCTCAGTGACACCCCTGACATGAGTCACCAATATGCAGCACACCTCTCTAGAGAGTGTATCAGGTCAGCAAATGGGTGCCCCTCTACCTCTTAGAGAGATGCCTACTACTATCACCCATCACCTTTTCTTACTTGCACTGGTTGTTATGGGACGAGCAGGTTGGGCTGCCTTCCTCAGCTCCAGCATTTCTCCTGGTGTGACAGGTCTTTCCTTTTCAGGCCGCAGAGCAGTGAAATGGTTCTGCAAGGGCTCCTCAGGCTTCAAGGGAAGTCTCTTCCTCCTGTTGGTCCTTGCCATTGCGACCATCCATTCTTCTGCATTATTTGCCCTCCTCCCTTCTGTGTGTGCTTGTGTGGGAGTTTTTGGCTGTTTGGCCATGGGCTGTGGATCCACTGCAGATTGCACTTGGAACCAGCTATGTAACTTCTTCTCTGCCTTGCTGATGTTACACAGCCTTCTCACCACCTCTGCAGCTCAGCCACCAGGAGGTCCTCCACCTGGGCACAACTTTTGCAGGCAGGTCTGCTGCCTCTCCCTGCCCCAGGAGAAAGGTCTAGGCACTTTCTGCAGTCTGAGGTCTGCACTGCAGCCTCTCCCTTCAGCAGCTCCATCTGGGTGGAGGAATCAGCCAGCCACTGGGGTAGATGATGCAGATTCCCCAGCCAGAGCTGCAGCCTTTGCTCTCAGATGAGTGCGCACCATTCTGCCTTCAAGGTCCGGTAGGATGAGTGCCCTTGACCTGTGCAGATGGTCACAGAACGGCGCCCAGTTGCTGGGTTATGTGTACTGCAAGTCTCCCACTTGGCCAGTGGAATGCCCCTCCTTCGAAGAGGTGCCCTCTCTGCATGCCCTCCCACGCAAACTGCTGCACCACGCCCTGTTGCTTATTTAAAATAAGTAAACTTAGAAATGTGGCCTTACACCTTTGCTTCAGAGAAGATGGGAAGCAGCAATCTGATCAGCTAAGTATTTAATTTATCATATATGCCCAGGGCTCTCAAAAATATGAATGTTACCTCTGTCAGAAGACTGGTGGTCCTTCTCCTTGTGCACAGATGTGTCCAAGCTCAAACCTGGCAATTGGTTTCACTATGCACATGTAATGCAGCTGTTGCAAATACATACTGATGCAATTTTTCTATCATGCCATGACACATATATATACATATATATGTATATATGTATATATATACCTGTGTATACATATATATGTGTGTACATTTATGCATATTGGAGGTGCCTGTCCTTTTACTGTTCTAACTTCCTGTGCATCCTTTTTTACTCCTTACAGCCACTACCCAAATGCTGAAGTGGTGAATTTTGGAACCTGGTTTTTGTTCAGTTTCCCCATCTCCCTCATCATGTTGGTCCTGACTTGGTTCTGGATGCATTGGCTGTTCTTGGGTTGCAAGTGAGTGCAGGTTGCTCAAGATGCATGGATTATGAAAGCAGGGCATCTGTAACTCGTCTAGAATGTGTCTCATAAAGATGCTTCCATTTACAAATGACAAAAACTAAGGCACAACTTCCTTTTTCTTGCCTGAACAATTACTGGGGGAAATCTTATTGCTTAGCTGTGTTGCATAGACAGCAGTGTACAGTATTGCTGCTTGAGAGTTAAGTGCCTAGGTATTACTGATGGAAATCCTTACAATGCATTCAACTGATGTTTTGACTCTCATGACTATGAGCATCCTGTTGTGGACCAAAAATATTGTTAAAAGTCCTTTTGGAATAGTACAGCTTAAAAGATGCACAGAAAAATAACGGCAAGTGAACAAGTCACTTTTCCAATCTGCCCCCAGGTCAATGAAATTAATGTAAGACCAGTTAAAATTAAAAGTAAACAGACTCCATATACATTTCTTTTTTAAATGGAAAGGACTTATAGCCTAAGAGACAAATACCTGTTGATACGAGTAAGTCCCTTAGCCCCAAAATAAGAACAAGGCTCAGCCTCCTGGTTCATTTGTACCACGTATTCTCTTTGCAGAGGCACTTAGGAAAGTTAATGAAAATTGACTAAACGTGTGCATTTAGAGTGGATTAGTTAATCTGCATTAAATTCTAGTGCAGACACATTTACTCAGAATTAAAGTGGCCTTAAATTGATTTAGTTTACTCTTAAAAGTAAGTGAACTGACATCACTAATTTATTTCACCTAAGATGATGAATAAAATAATGACTTCTGCTTGCTGCTGACCTTGACTAGATCTGAAGAGGTAATTTAGAGGTGAATAGCTTCATGTCCTTCTCTCAGTCAGTCTTCTGAGCCTTGTAGTTCCAAATGAAAAAGCTAAAATAAGTCCCTTTTTTTTTTTTTTTCTAATCTTGAGAGAAAACAGGCCCTAACATGACCCTCAATTACTTTCTTTTTTTTTAATAAATATAATTGAAATTCCACATTGCATCCAAGGCCACATGCTGATTATTGTTGTTTTAAATAATACCAGAGTCTGAAGCATTATCAACTTTTTGAGAAGTGTTGGTTGATTCCAAGCCTCCTTAATCTCTGACTCCTGTTCATTGCAGTTCATTAAATAACATACTATGTTAGGAGCTTGGCTACAATACTCTGCCTTCGCATTCTCCTAAGCCTAGAAACACTTATAGCATGTTGAAACAGCTGTCTAATGCCTGTGTATAAATGTTTACTGAATTCCCGTAATGTTCATGTTCTTTTCCTAGGAAGCCCAGTGTCATCAATCCATTTTAACTTGGCCCAGTTGGAACACTGTGTCAGATTTGCTTTTTAGGCTCTAGACTAGGTCAAAGGGATAATGGACCCATCAATTTTTGCCAGCAAAGCAGAGCTAAGGGTAGAATCATTACTGTAGAACTGGCCATTATAAACCATATAGCTCTTCTCTTCCAGCAGCTGCATTACTGTTGGTGGATTTTACTGGAGTCTGACAGCAAGGTTTGCAAGGAAAATTAAATACTTATAGGTGCAGGGCAGTGCTAAGTGTGCTAAAACCAAATGTCACATAAACGCCTATTTACAAGTGAAATGAAAGGCTTGCCTGCATCCTGAGCTATTCAAATTCCTTTGAGAACCTGGTCATAACCAGATACATCGAGGGAGACTGTAGTCCATGGTTTGTCCAGTGCTATGGCATGGATTTCTAGCAGGGTACCAAAGGAGATATTAGAATAGCAGGAACTATAAAAGCAGACCATTGTGCTCCTGTGGTACTTCAGTCACTGAAGTCCCTGTCACTGCAGCCTATTTTAGACTGGCTTAGCTGCAGAGGTTTCTCGACCCACCCCACACACCTCTGTGGGACAGAGGGTACAGCTAGAGCGGAAAAGCACAGTAAAGTAATGCTAATGAAAAGAAGAAAAGGAAAAGGTTAAAGTGAACTTGGAAGTATCTTAATTTCAATTCGGAATGTCCAGGCTTTGTTATAGTATGTAGGCAATCTGAATAAACTAAGGACTTCACCTAATTTTCATACAAATATAGAGCAGGTTTAAATATATTCAGCCATGAAATGTGCTTGTGCTTGGCAGAAGCACAGGCATTTTTCACCAGGACAAAACACCAGGCTGATTGCCTTGGTCTCTGTGGCAGAGGCAATTTGGTGCTACACTGATTGTGCCTGGTTTAGAAACAGCTCGTATTAGTAGAAGCAGACAGGTTGTGAAAGGTATTGGGATCCTCAGCACAGCTTTCCCACAGTTCACCCATTAAAAAATATAATGACAGCTGGCCTCTGTCAGTCTTTGCATGTAATGACAGAAATTAGCCAAAGCCTTTGGAGCTTTATGGCACCAGAAAATCTAGCCACCACCAGCTGTTTGAGGAAGCCTACACAGAAGGAGCCCAGCCACAGCTCAGGACAGCTCAGTGATACCAGTCAGTATTAATCTGAGCACCCTGAGGATCTTCCTACCATGTCTAGGATTGATCCTCAGAAGATCTGGAAACTAGACTACGCAAAGATCACACACAATAGTTTCCCTTCCTATTACCATCAGGCCTTGACCCAGCCATGTCTTCTCCCAACAGCCTCTGGCAACTGGAATTTTCAATTTGCTTCATTGCTGTTACTTTTTATGACTTTTTTTTTTTCACTCAATGCCTTTGTCTAATTTGACTGTGCTGCCTACCTCAGTTTTAAAGAGACCTGTTCTGTGAGCAAGAAGAAGAAGACCAAACGGGAAGAAATGTCAGAGAGAAGAATTCAAGAAGAATATAAGAAACTGGGAAATGTTAGGTAAAAAGGACCACCTTCCTCAGGAATCCTCCTCTCTAGGCAGGACTTTCCTTTCATATTGCTTGTTGCCGTTGGCTCATGTAGATTAAACTGTCAGCTCTTTCTCCTCCTTTCCAGGATAGGAGTAGAACTAAACACAAAAATGAACTAAAATCATAGACTTTGTTACAAATATGCATTTATTTACTCATTTATTTATTTCTAAAGACAAAGGAAATAAAAGGAAAGATTCAGGTTCATACCAGGGTCCAAAGGTTGCTGAGTCAAGGTTTGTCTCTACCTTTGAACTAAATCATTAAAGGACCCCCCTTCCCAATTCAGGAACATACTTATTTTGGTGAATAGAAGCTCACTGTTAGCAAAGGCTTCACAGCAACAGCCCATGCCATGAGATGTCCAGCCATCCTAGTTGCCCATAATCTTTATTCACGGTGGCAAGAAATGTCTCTTGAAAAGATTATTTTGCAAGATTTTCATTTTTCAAAAGGGATGATACCTCATAGAATCCATTCTGCGCAAAACATTTTTGCATTGTTCAGCTGAAATGATGACAGATCAACTCGCTGAATACCATCAACTCTGAATCTAGACTGTTGTTCAGACTGTGCCAAAATATGAAACCACACTTAATTTAAATCTATCCTAAAGTAAAACTCAGCATCCAGTCACCTTATATTTATTACATGTGTTTAAAATATTTGTGCTAATTTACATTGTCAATTGCTCTTACACTTTGCACACTTTTAAAAAATGCCACAGAAAGTGTTTACAGTGGAATAATAACATGAGCTTTGCCTTGTTAACACATTTAATCAGGTAGTAATGCGAATACAAAACAAGCATTTATAAATATTTTCCTTCAAGTCTTGCCCATGAATGATTGAATTGCAAATACAGACAAATATTTTCAGCCTATTTTTTACTGGGTTTAGGTGGTTCTCAGCTGGGAGCCAAATGTAGAATTCTTTAATTCAAACTAATCTTCCTTTCTATTTTCTGTATATTTTTTATCCTTTTTTGGAACCAATTTCTACTTTCTTACTTATTCTGGAATTTGCTCTTGGGTTTTCAGACATGGATTTAATTTTTCAGACTTGGATTTCATCCCTAGCTTTTTTCTTTTACTTTTATTTCTAGCTATCCTGAGATGGTGACTGGATTTTTCTTCATTCTGATGACCTTGCTTTGGTTTACTCGTGAGCCTGGCTTTGTACCAGGATGGTCATCTTTTTTTGAGAAGTAAGTGAAATTCCCTAAACAACTGCAAAGGAATATAGCCTTGCATCTTCTGACTTTTTGCAATAATTCTTGGCCTTAAAACATCATCAGCCACTTTTAACACAGTGGTGAAAAACGAAGTCTTTATTCAAAACTTAGGATTTTTGCTTTTAAATAACATCTGTGCACATGATGGCAAATTGTATTCTTTCTCAGTAAGCAGAGTGAATTAAGAAGAGAAAGTAAAATAAACGTATTTCAAGTGTAAAAAAATAGGAGGGTCAGATTCTGAATTTAAAACATTTTAGTGCATTCATAGAGAAGCTCTCACTGGAATAGATTGCAATTAAAATTCAAATTACATTTCTTTTATTTTGAAGTAATATTTTTTGACAAAAAAGTGTATTTTTCTGAAGAGAAATTTTATCAAGAAAATGTCCATTTCAATTAAATATTACACAGAATGGTGACTGAAGCAAATAATTTTTCTTTTATTTTAAATAATGTTGAAAGAAATTACATTGAAAAGTAACTATAACATACAATGCATACCAAAGATCAAGTGATCTGAACTTAAATTTTCTTTATGTTTCTACTACATAAAATTATTTTAATTTTTCATCATAATTTTGACAGAAAAATAATTTATAATATTGGGATTTCCTGAGGATCTCTGGAGTTTGTCACATCTCAAAATAGTTTTCCAGAATGAGTTTTAAACATTTAATTTAAAATCAATCTACAGTTCATTTCTAAAGGATCACTTAGGTTTGGCTTTTCCCCAGAATGGGTTTATTGTTTCTTGCTTCTAGTAAACACATTGTTTTTCTGTACCTCTGAGTTAATAGATTTGTAAAACAAATGGGATTTCTTTTTTTCACTGGAATGTTAAAAATTGTTGAGCAGTGATTGAAATTAGCTACAGAAGTCAGTTTAATAAATGGGGAGAAAATCCAATTTGTATCCTTGATATGCAGACATATTTTTCTAGTGGACTGTCAATAAGACTTCAGATGTGGAAATACAATTTCTCCTACATAAATTTGCTTGGAGCCATGTACCTTGTTTGGAAATGTTTCTGTTTGTATGTTTTTATGATAACGCCACTGTTTCTTTCCTAGGAAAGGTTACCGGACTGATGCCACTGTTTCTGTATTTCTTGGTTTTCTCCTTTTCCTGATACCAGCAAAAAAGCCATGTTTTGGAAAAAGGGAAAAAGGTGAGGAAGATGCAGCAAGAAAGAGATCTGGCACATTCTCCAGTGCCTTTGACATTTTTCTGTTCTGTGTAAAATGTTCCAAGAAGAGGTTTTTATTGTGGAAGGTCAGGGTTCATTTTCTCCTCTGATACCAGCCCTCCTTACATCAAGCCCCCTTATTTTTGTTGCTTTAATTCATATTCTCTCCTCCAGCAGACTATAAACAGATCTTGTATCTGAGGTCACCACCTCTTCTGTGTTAACAGAGTTATCAAAATTTAGGACTGAGTTTTTAGGAAAGGTTCAGATGGAGTTCCATATAGAGAATTGTAATGCGGATGTTTGCAAAATTGGCTGAAGATAAATAATTAGTAAATAATTTGGTCATCACTTATACAGCAGAAATAATTGAGAATATCATAAAATAAACATAAAAAAGGTCAGTGAATGTCAGACAAAGCTCCAACTTTGCGCAATGCTTCTCTCTCAGTCTTCTTGATAATAATAATGATTGTTATTTCACATTCATATTTGGGTAGTGCTCAGTGGTATTGATCAGTTTGCTGTGCTAGGCTTTCAGCAGTCCTATGTGGAAACAGAATTGCCTGCACAGAATCTTACGTAGAGATTACAAATGTATATAGTTAAGTTAATTTTTTATACTGACATATATTATGCAGAATTTAGAAAAATGACACTCTCTAACTCCTACTTCAAGAAAATACTCATAATGTCCTCAGATAAAACCTAGGGGCATAAATGCACTTTATCAAGCTTTATGGCCTACTGAAGAGAGAAAATGCCCTTCTCTGAGAAAATAATCCCATTATAACTCTGTCTTTGTAGTCTGCAGATAATTAGCACTCAGTTATACGCGACAGAGCACACAGTTCCTCAAAAAGCTATAGAATGAAACACTGGGTTTTATAACTATTCATATCAACAGAGCAGTCAGAGAAGTTAAGACACTGCATTTTCTGAGGCCAAGCTAACCAGAGAAATAGGCTACACACTTATTCACCTCTCTCACAGATAGTTCTCAAGATAACTCCCATGGATATTACGTTTTTCCTACTAGTGTGAAAAATGTGAAGTTCTTTGCAAAAAGGCCAATGTAATACTGGTCACACACTTACTTTATTTTGATATAGGAGATGGTGAAAAGTCAACAGACATTAACCCACTGGATCCCATCATTACCTGGAAGGACTTCCAGAAGACCATGCCCTGGGAGATTGTAGTGTTGGTTGGAGGAGGTTATGCCTTAGCAGCTGGATGCAAGGTACTGATTTCGATTTTTATACTCCTTCTTAAAAAAATTATAAACCTGGACTTTTATCCCTTTGTATGCTCCCCAGTTTGGATTTACAATGTGAATACTTTCAAGGTTGTACATAACCTAGTCCCTACTCTCTGCACTCAATGGACAGCTATCAAGCTAACAAAAAAGATGGTTAGGGCTCAAGTCAATTGTGTAAGTATCCGCCATTTCAGATGCTTTAAAGTATCTAGATATTTCTGCAAGGCTGGCAGACATGACACACGATCTGAGGGAGACCTCACAACTTTCTCAGCTAGCAGCTAACCAGACAGAGAAGGAACATATCAGCTGCCACTGGATGCTTCTCTTTAGGCAACTGAGTCAAGCTCCTAGCGCTGACTGGAGAAATCATACTCTAGGCTCTACTGACTGTGTCTACACTCAGTATAACTCATGAATATACACCTAGCTCTCCTATAGACTCCTACATGTAGACAACTAAATCTGTGTATTTTAATCTCAAAATTAATTCTACCCAGACTGTGCAATCCTTCATCACCAATTTGCAATACTCCAGTTCACATGCTGAAAAAAGAGGGAAGATGAGCCTTGGCGCCTTTTTAATGTTATTAACTGCCAAACGTATCTCTTCGTTACTATGGACAACTATCTATTAGGCACTGTAGTGAAATCCAGTTTACTGAACAAAAAGAAATGCAGAAAGCATTGACCTAAACTGTTTATTTGCTGGTGGGTTTCTCTTATTCAAACTGCCCCAAAGAGAAGAATCTGTTTTACAAACATACTAAGTATTTAGTAATTCTTGTGCTTCTGTGCTTTCCCCAGACCTCTGGCCTCTCTACATGGATTGGACGCCAAATGCTTTCCCTGAGCAGCCTTCCCTACTGGGCTGTAACTCTCCTGGCCTGCATTTTGGTGTCCCTGGTAACAGAATTTGTTAGTAATCCAGCAACCATAACCATCTTTCTGCCTATTTTATGCAGCATGGTGAGTAAAAACAATGACATTTTTAATCTGTCATTTCCTGACAGGCTCATGGAAATGTTTCAGAATGTCAGGGTATTGGCACTCTACTCACATGAAACCCAGCCTTGGTTCCCAAGCTACAGTTCTGCAGTCTTGGGCTTAGGAAAAATAATAAACTCGGGCAGCCAAAACCATATTTTAGCACAAAGGAATTTATTCAATATCTCTCAGACAAGGTGAAAACAAAGCTCCTGCACTGAGGGATGCATAGTCTAAGTACAAGAAAAGGTGATGATGCAATCAACCAGATAGGTGAAGTTCACATGAAGCTTGAGATAGTTTTATCAATGTTATTTTAAATGTGTTTTTCATTAGTTAGTAGTCACCTACTCACTACTTATCAGAAAAGACTGTAGTAGTGAATTTTATATCAGATTTAAATGTGTTCAAAAGGGTGATCTGGTAAGCATACTATCATCCAACATGGAAAGCAGAGATGTTTGTAAAGGACAGAAAAAAATCAGGAGACTGGTGACAAAGGCAGAGGAAAGAGATAGAAATTTCATTCTATATTGGAATAGCAGTTACAGAAAACTGTCTTATTTCTTGTATGTGAAGCAGAATGCAGGTTGTGTTTTCCTATTATAACAATTTTATGGGATTGTCCCAAAGTACATTTTGTGAACAGCTCTGAGGTAATATGAAGATATGGTCAGGTGAAAATAAGTAATTATGTTTGTATGGCTTATGAGTTCAAATTTACCACTGTTCCATGCAGAAAGAGACTCTCCTAAGTAGAAATTTAGAGCAGCAACCTACTTTTAGTAGTCTGAACCACCATCTTAAAGCAGTCTCTTTTTTGAGTGTAGAAGTAACCTGGAGACACGTCCCTCTTCAAAATGAAGTCAGCCTTGTGAATACCCTTCCCTTTCCCTCTGACATAAAACTAGGCCATAGCAATGTAAACAAAAATGCAAAATTTCACCACCACTGAAGGCTGCCGTGGAAGAACAGTTCTTTAGACCACTGTAAAGAATAGTCCATCATTACTGCCTTCCCGCCATGCCAGTTTGGACCATGAACATCTCGTTTTCTTAACCACCATTCGTGAGGATGTTACATAATGTTCTCAGTATCTTCAGCAACTGAAGGAAGTAAGTTCTTCAAGCCAACGTGTTGTGACTCTCTTGGATGAAGACTGAAGTGGCAGTCACTATTAAGGTCCAGAAGACACAACACAGAACGGCACGGAGAACAAGTGGGAGGAAAGAGTAAAGGAGGCCTAATAGTAGCAAGCTCTACTATTTCAGTGTGAAATGGCTCAAGAGAAATCCCTGGAGCATGACCAGCTCCAAATTATAGCACTACCCTACTCTAAAAAAACAAACAAAAAAAGGCTTCCATGCTTAGGTTTAGAAAATAGGAAGGTGAGATTCACAGAATCTTGTTTTCTTCATGTAAAGCAGAGAGGGGTTTTCATCCTAATTATGAGCAGTGGCTTTTATTGGTTAAGTGAAATTTCTCTCCTCCTGTCTCCTTCCAGTCAGAAACCCTGCTTATCAACCCCTTATACACCCTGATTCCTGTCACCATGTGTATCTCATTTGCGGTGATGCTGCCAGTGGGTAATCCTCCAAATGCCATTGTCTTCAGTTATGGCCACTGCCAGATTAAAGATATGGTGAGTCTTGAGATTGGGTATATCCTCCCATGCTTCATGCAACCTCAACACTTTGTCCTGATCATGTCCAACAGCCAATAATAATAATAATAGTAATGACAGGTTAAGAACATCTACACATCTGCTGGAGGATATGCACCATTCTCATCTTTATTTTTTCATGAATGTAGCAGTATAAAGAGATATCAAAGAACAGGAGTACACAATCTTTTGCATTGACCTCTTAAGACAAGCACAGGAGAGCATGAGAAATTAGATTTATCACATAGCTCCACAGTAAGTCATGCAGTTATCAGCCAGCTATGTGTGGCGTAACACCCCATTATGATTATTTGATTGAGAAGTTCAAGTGACAAACTGAGCAGTTTTCTAATGAGCTGCATCAACCTCTGACTATCATTCCTGAATACTCCCACAATGTACACTTTGATACGTAATGTGCTTTTTTTGGCTCTAGAAATCAGTGTAGATAAGTTATTATACTATGTATAAGCCAGTATACATAGATACATACATCCTACTGCCTTCTTTTTTCAATGTTAACTGGTTTTAATCAAGTTGTCAGTGATTGTGCTCTGATGCATTTTGCTTTTGTAGGTGAAAGCTGGCCTGGGTGTAAATCTGATTGGCCTGGCTGTTGTCATGGTGGCAATCAACACTTGGGGAATTAGACTTTTCCAGCTGAATACTTTTCCTGAATGGGCAGCGGTCAGCAACGTCACTAGCCAAACATAATCTCCAATGGAAAAAAAAAAAAAAAAAAAAGAAAAAAAAAAGAAAAAAAAAGAAAAAAGTGGAAGACCAAAGTGAGTTGGGACAAAATATTAAACTTACATTGCACATATGAAAGAAAAGAGAAAACTTGTGTATTCATAGAACCAGGATCCATAGCAAACCATGAATAAAATCCATAGGGAGGTCTTCTGCAAAAGCTTTTCAGTTCTGAAAATCAGCATGAGTTAAAAGGAGAGATTAGTTTTGCTCTATTGTTGCTTTCCCTGTGATACCATAACTCTGAAAAAATCCTCTCCTCCAAATTCTCTGCCTATGGCTTTTTTGTGCCCTGGAACAATTATGCAGGACTCGCAAAACAGGGGATATAGGACTCCAGTGACAGAAGACAAGTACACATACACTGGTGTACTCAGTGGTAGGATATTCAATCCTACCATTGACTCCTACGGTGAATGAAGAGTGAGTCTTATTCCCAAACCTAGAGTTTTATAAGCCTACTTCTTTTAAGGGCAATTTTTTTTTTTTTTTTTGAGGTGAGTCATCACTGTGTTGGAAAAAAAAACTTTTCCAGCTAATGCATATGGCCTGGAAAGAAATACAGCGACCAACTCCCAGCTACAGCACTTCAAAGGGATAACAGAAACCACCAGATAGGAAGGAGCAGTCTCCTGGGAAGAAGAATGTTTTTTGTTTGGTTTTTTTTTTTTTCCCCACAGCACTAGTATAAAGTTTCAAATATTGCAGTACTTGCAGCCTCTGCTTTGGAAGGAAGAGCTTCAGAAACAGATAGAAATTTTTGGTCAATACCTTCTTTCCTTCTAGTTGTACTGCAGTGGGAGCTTTTTCAGCAGGGGAGGCTGTGATCAGCAAAACCTTACCAGGCCAACAGACCCATTGCTCTCCAATCTCTTTGGCTGCTGTTCAGACAGTTAAGCAGTTCCAATTCCCCTGGCAGAGAAAGTGCAATCTTATCCAAGATGGCACTCAGTGCTGCTCCATGAGTAAGAAGGGAGAGGGCTGAAGTGGAATGGTGGATATCCTCATCATGCGCGTTCACTTGAACATCACACCCACCTGCTCTCTAGCAGCCCAGAGAACAGGAACTTCAAATGCAGGCAACTGTGACACAGAGCAGCTAACTACCAAACCAAAAGGCCAATCTCTTTATCATCTATAAAGTGAATGCCCTGCTTTTCTGACTGAATCCCTGTGATACTCAGTAAACCTTCTCTTGTATTAGGTCCTGGTTTTAATCATTTCTTTAATGTCAATGCATTTAAGCTGTATATTAGGATGACTAGATCTCATGTAATCACACTCTTTATATATATATACTTTAATGAATTTTTATGCTTTCCACTTATGATCTAGGCTCTCTAGATGTTAGTGTGAATGCCTAGTCTGCATAAATAAAATGTCAATAAAATAAATTATTCTCTACTGCATATTCTGGTGCTCTGTGAGAATATAAATAGGACATATTTCACCTCATAACCCACCAAGCCCTTAGGGCAGTAGTGTTGAGACAGCAGGAGGTGTTGGTTTACTGCTTCTATCAAAACAGAAGGATCCCACAGACTTCTCTTGGAAATGAACAGATATAGTACGATGTCATAGGTTGGCAGAGGGAAGTAAAACGGGCAAAGCACAAAAGCACATCTTAGCCCTTGTACAAAAAACAGGAGGCAGCATCCTCTAGCAAAAGAATTTCTATTCATAGCACTTCCTGTAAATTTGGTTTTGAAAAACAAAGTATTTCTGTGAATCAATGGCTCAGTGCATCCTCATGCCCTCCTAATCCATGAAAGAAGATCTCTGCCTCGCTTTTTCAACCCTTCTCACCTCCCCAGTTTCTGTGTTCCTCCTACCCTGAGCTTGCTGCTCTGCTGCACCCCAGCATACAAAACTCACACCTGCCTCTGGGATCCAGATCCTCCACACCACTCTGGCTCCCCTCACTGGGTGTCTTCCTGCTCCCCAGCAAGTGGCTGCTGCTGGGCACAGACCCTGACATGGTGCTCAAAGCAGAGGTGTCCCGGCCTCCCTCCCAGCACAAACTGCAGTTGCCCAGCAAGCTGCACCCAGCACTGAAGCCACTGAAACAGGAGAGAGAGGCTACAACACCTGTCCACCAACATGGGCAACTTTCTCCAGGAACAAGCACTTCAGCGGGTAGGGGTGTCTGCAGTACCAAGGGTCCCGTCCCCACGCACAACATGAAGGGCATCTCTTTGTTCACAGTCCCCAAAGTTACTTTCAATCATTCTCCCCCTGCCAAGAAACTCTCTTGTCACTCCTATCTTTAAGAAGAGCTTTAGTCACTCTGTGCCTTATACTGCACACTCATCTTCTAATCCTTTTCACTTCACGCTTCATCCACCACCATCTTCAAATTGCCTAGCTGCTCAGCAACAAATCACTCTCCACACTCCTAATACTTATTGCTCCCCTCGGCTCAGCTCCCATCAGGCCTTCCTATCCCACACCTTTCCCAGGGGATATGAACACAGGATATTCTCATTTGCAAGAGAGACGAGCAGCTGGCATGCCAATCAGCTTTAGGGAGATCTAGGATTACTCACTAATCAAATAGGGCGGCCACCAACAGCACTAGGTAAATGGAAATTGCTTGGTGCTGTGTTGCACTTCTCCAGCCATATTTCTTCAGAATCATTTCCATTAGTCTCTGCACAGTTTGTGTCTCATGAGACTGGTGCAGAGACATTTAGAGTGGACTCAGGCAAGGAGTTTCCCCAGCAGCCTTCCCTTCTATATTGCTGTTCTCAGCACACTTCCATGTCCACAGCTGCTGGCACTTGTCACTGCCATGTCCCACCAGGCATTTGCAGGAAGGCAGTGTGCTATACTGGCCCTTTCTCCATATCAGATCAGTCAGTGCATGCACCACAGCCAGATTCTGCCCTTAGACATACATGTGTGATTCCTTTCATTTCATTGAAGACATAAGAAAGCACATGAGAAAATATTTAGTGTCAGAATCAGAGTATCACAAAGGAAAACAGCAGCAGATGAACAATAAGCTTCAGGCCGGGCAAGCTGCATGGCTCATAGCGTGACAGCAATGGGTGCTGATTGCTGCTTTTTTTCTTTTTAATTAAAATAAATGGCAAGTGGACAAAGAAGTGGGAAATTTTCACTGGCAATTTATAGCATACTGTCAGTCAACTTCAGATTTGTCTCTACCAATAACCAAAGCTGAAGTGTTTTCTTCAGAGGAGAGATAAGCCTGATTTCAAATTAAGTGATTTCCGGATGCTTTCCACACTCAGCACATACATCAAGTCCTAAAAACAAAAGTTCTGCTTTCAGCCCAGAATTTAAGATTCCTATCCAAAAAGTATAATCACATTAACTAGTAGCAGTGTCCTATTTTATCTTCCAGTTTTACATTACCTTTTACCAGAATCCTACTAGGGCTACCTATATATTATTTTCACAGTGATATAAAACCTGAACAATTTCACTGATGTAAACTGAGGTGATTTATACTGAGCTATTCTTTATTCTGCAGCTGATAAGAGTCATGTTTTATTTCTCAGGAAAAAAAACAGAGCAGGAAAGCTGTACTTAATACTTGTACACAGGTTGTCCAATTCTCTCTGGTTTGCACAAAGTGTGAATAATAGAATTTAACCCTTATATTATATATTTGTTTTCATACATTGATTAGTATCTTATGACTTGGGTTGCATCTTTGAACCCAAAAGTGCAGTTGTCAGAGAAGGGCTCTAGTCAGTGTGATGAAAAGTTGCAGAATCCCTGTTTTCACACAGTATGTTCCACTCCAGCATTTGGGCTCACAGGGTAGGAAAGTCACTAGTGAAGTTAAGGTTTGATGTGGTGATTTACAGGAATGGGGTATTTGGGTATTTTCCAGATGTCTTAAAGACTGAAGCCAGAATCAACTTTGGCGGGAAGAAAGTAAATTTGACCATCTGTGATTAACTTTTGTTTCAGGTGAAAAAGCAAATAACCTCCACAGCTATTTTATCTCAGTACAAATTCAATAAAAATGACCTTGGCTTGGAACTTCGTAAAGTAAAGGTTGGCATATACCACTGAGAAGTGTAACAAATAGAACTAAGTGTCTCTTTCTTGTCTCTCTGAGGCAAAAATAAAAAGAGCTGTACAGGAAATTTCTCTATGGGCTTTACCAGTAACGTGTCACTACGACATCCACCATCACTTCCTAATATTCAAAATAATTCTGCATCACATACAGCAGATATAGATTTTTACATACGAATACCAATTCACAATCACATTTCTGCAAACACAGATATAATCCAGGCTTATGAAACCAGCTCCTTATTCATTTTGAAAATTCCGACTTCTTCCTTTGCAACATTTCAATGTCACCAGTAATCTAATGGCCATCTGTAATGTGGGCCAACAGTAGTCTGGGCCCTTCAAAGCACATTTCCAGATACTCAGCATGCATAACAAATCTCTCCAAGAAAGCATGCACAGAGGAGTCATAACAGCTGGTGGTGCACACAGCTGCCAGAACCACAGGACAAAGCTGAATCACGAAGGATAACCACAGTGGAAAAATCCTGTTTTCACAAAGGCAATAAATTTTTTGAGTGATACCACAACTCCCTAGAGCATCACCACTGAGAAGTGTCCTGTGCTGCCAGATCACCACTATGTAATTTTACTTATCAGAAATCACCATGAAGAGTGATACTCTACATTAACAGGAGTCACGTATCTTTACCTGAATTCATAATAAAAGTTTCTGATGTAGATAGTACTACCTAATGTAAGAACATAAAGAAAAAGAGTGGCTTCATTAAACCTTTCCCTGTCTTTGAGTAATTCCTCTGCAGTAAAACCCATTTTACAGAAGGTGACTGGAGGTACTAGTGATTTACCTGACTCAGATAGGGTTAGCAAAGCCAATGCCAGGGCCCTGAATGCCTTAATAGCCCTAGCCACCCTCACCTGGGAGACCAATAGAGGCCTTTCTTGTTACAAAATCAGGAGCCAAGGGCATTTATAAGCAGACCAGCTGCAAAAGGAAACCTAAAGAAATGCTAAGGGAGCTGGCTGTGTCATTGTGAAGCTGCTCTCTATTGTCTTTGAAAGGTTAGGGTGATCCAGGGAGGCCCCTGAGGACTGGAAGAAAACAAATGTCACTCCTATCTTTAAGAAGAAAGATTTTGGGAACTACAGGCTGGTCAGTCACACATCAATCCTTGGGAAGGTGAAAGAGCAAATCCTCTTGGAAGCTGTTTCCAAATATATGAAGGACAAGAAAGTGATTTGGAGTAACCAGCGTGAATTTATGAAAGGGGAATGATGCCTGACTAGCCTGGCACTTGTACAACAAAATGGGTAGCTTGGTGGATGATGGGAGAGCAATGTATGTTGTTTGGCAAGGCTTTTGACATGGCCTTCCACAACAACCTCACAGACAAACTGAGGAAGCATGGACTAGATAAATGAATGGTAAGGTGGATTGAAAACTGTCTGAAGTGCTGGGCTTAAAGGGTTCTGATCAGCACAACAAAGTCCAGCTGGAGGCCAGTCCCTAGTGGTCTACCCCAGGGGGAAATACCAGGGCCAATACTGAATTATTGAACATGGCATGTTTATTAATAGCCTGGGCAATAGAACAGAGTGCACCCTTGGCAAGTCTGTAGACAACACAAAACTGGGAGGAGTGGTTGATGCACAAGATGGCTGTGCTGTCATTCAGAAGGACCCTGACAGGCCAGAGAAATGGACCAACACAAATCTCATGAAGTTCAACAAAGGGACATGCAAAGTCCTATATATGGAGAGGAATAATCCCACACACCAGTACAAGCTGGTGCTGGCTGGCTGGAAAGCAGCTTTGTAGAAAAGGACCGGGGGGATCCTGGTAGACAAGTTGAACATGAGTCAGCAATGTGCCCTTGAGGCAATGAAGGCCAACAGCACCCTGAGCTGCATTAGGCAGAGCAACCTCCACAGGTTGAAGGACTAGGTGACCCTGCCCCTCTTCTTAGCCCTAGTATGTCCAGTTCTGAGCTCCCCAGTACAAGAGGCACATGGGCATACTGGAACAAGTCCTACCCAAGGGCCACAAAGATCAAGGGGTGGAGCACACATCATGAGACATGGGGCTGTGGTTCTATGACATAAAATGGCACCACTGCACATTCATGTTAGTGAAGTTCCGTGACTAAATCCACCATCTTTATTTGAGTTCTGGTGCCCAGTAAGCTAATAGTTACCTTTGCTGCCTGGCATTTCATATATTTTCAGTATTAACTCTTTACTGTATTCAATGGAAGACTGTCTACAAGAGCATTAGGACAGCATTTTCCATCACAAGATAACAGTCTCAATCCACAGTAAATATTTTATAAGTCTGTTAGTGTCCCATGTATTTCTTTCCTCCCCTTTTACCTCAAACCTTCAGCTCCTAGGACATGTCTCAAAAAAATCAATACATGAATATGGATACAACTGCATTCATCCTAAGAGCTGCTAAGAGAGGAAGGAAGACTGAACAATTTAGCTGGCAATTCCAGCTCTCCACATAAGCATTTTGAACGTGCAGAAATTCACAGTAAACATGTTAAGTGGGAAACTCGCCCCTAGGTACCTTGAAGGTGCATTCATCCTTTGTGACCTGCTATGACACCACTACTTCCAAAGTCCCTCTGAGCCATCAGATGCAAGATCTGCAGTCATTATCTGTGGGGAATTTCTGACCTCTAAACATAAGGTTAACCTTCAGTATCATCTAGGATAGCCTCAGACTGAATCAGTCAGGCAACATGTGTTACACAGTAGTTGCAAAGTTGACAAGAACTGTGTTATAATGTTATCCATCTCTCCAGCTTACTATGTGGGACAAAAAAGACAGCTTGAGCTAAAGTGGAAAGTGTTACAAACAGTGTGAAACACTTAAGAAGTCTTGTCTTTAATATTAACGAGCACATATTGTTTCTACAGCTCCACAGCTCTGGCTGGTTCACTTCATAATCTGACAGGAAAAAAAATTATCCTAACATCTACTTGGACTGCTCAGCTGAAAGTTTCAGCTCCGGATTACACTTTTAGAGTAACACAGGCCTGTTACAAATACAGAGGTTTTGAATATTATTTCCTTCCTCATCTCCATGTAAGAAAGGGAAGAAGATAAAGCATGTTTGAGGAAAGAAGTAATCCAATTTTAAATACTAAAATAATTTTATATGACAAGTAAAGACATATGAATGGGTTAGAGCCAGTATTTTTCAATACTCTGCTCAAGAATAGGCAAGAAC
>VZTL01048984.1:27614-44160 GCA_013400535.1 Scopus umbretta
TTAATCCTTCCCTACTACATCTAGGGTACACATGGGCAGGTTTGGGGCACCAGTGTTGGAAAGACCCGGTCAAGCTGGAGCAAGCTCAGCAGAGGGCCCTGGAGCTGATCAGGAGAGGCTGAAGGAGCAGGATTTGTTCAGCTGTGCAGGGGGACCTAACAGCAATGCCCCAGGGCCTAAGAGGGGGGCATTGGCCAGGTGGAGCCATGCTCTTCATGGTTGTGCACGATGGGAGGATGAGAGATGGCAGAGGCAAGATGAAATGAGAGGACTGGGCTGGATTTAAGGACAGACTGTTTTGTCACTTAGGGGAGGCAAGCAGGCAGTTGGCCTAGATTGCCCAGGGAGATTGTATCGTCTCCACCTTTGGAAGTTTTCAAGACCCAGCTGGGTTAAACCCTAAGCAAACCGCTCTAAGCTCAGAGCTGACCCTGCCCTGAGTAGGAGGTTGGACTAGGGACTTCCTGAGGCCCCCTCCCACCTGAATCATCCTGTGATCCCACAAGAGCTTTCAAAAAACCTGTGTTCCCTTTTTTCTTTTTTTTTTTTTTACTAGCACAATTAGAAAATGAAAAGTCCTTTGTGAGACACTCTGGGTTTAGTTTCTTGTAATAGCTACACTTAATTGAGATTTGGGCAGTAAATGTCAGAGGGAGATTTCTCCTGCTGAAAGTCAGTAAAAGATCAGAGACTTTATTGTAATGTATTACAAATCGCTTTTTCACATACCATTTCAGATTAAAAACAAACAAACAACAACAACAAAAACCCAAAACGTGGCTATTATGGCAGTATTAGGCAACTCTCCCCTGAAACCAGGTTAATTCAAGCTAGGCCTCTGTTGTTCCCAGAAAGCTCAAATGCTCCATCTAATAGAAAACATGTAGCTTCCTGCCTTTCTAGGGCAGGTACCTTGGTGAGGTGAAGTATCTTCCACGCATTTTAGGAAAGGAAGAACAGAAAGATACTAAGTAACTTCTCTTTTGGTCCTGGTGATACAGTAGTGAGGAGCTGGGCTTGAGACAACTTTCTCCTGAATTTCAGGCTATCCCAAAGCTGCTGTATTGTGCCCCCCCTCCCTAGGCCAGAGCTGACATCTGAAAATGGCATACAGAGGTTTGGATGTATGTGGCCCAACCGCCAGGATTGGGATTCCTTGTCTTCTGGAGTGGCATTCCCAGGAATCTTGGAAATAGCAGACAGAGTTTTGGATGGATGTGGCAAAACAGCCAGGATTGGGATTCCTTGATTTGTGGAGTGGCACTCCCAGGAATCTTGGAAGTGATCTTGGTTGTGGAAACAGGAACAAATCACCTGGTAGTAACTATTTTCCTAATGCTGAGGCCTTCTACACATTTGCAGGAGCAGAGTGCTCAGATAATATTACAGACTTCAGCCTGAGCACGTGTCAGAAACCAGAAGGTGGAAACAAGGCTTTAAGTAACAATAATGCCTCCACAGTATCACCACAGTTAAAAAAGTGTGTAGACTATAATGAGTGCAACATCTGTTAGACGGTCTTGGCTCAACAATACTGTACACAGTTGTTTTCCTACATGCCATGAATTTCCTCTGTGACATTTAATGGGCAGCCAAAAATCATTTTTTCCTTTAAAGTAAATCCATTCCATCTACATCAGCCAGTGCTGAATCATTTTGAGTTAGAGACTGTAGAGGGTGGGTATGGTGGATGGCGTATGTTATTGAAAGGAAGAGCTCAGTCCGACAGCTATAAATGCAACTATGGTGCTTTTATAGCTGGGGGGAAAAAAAGAAACAGAAACAACCCTTTTTTTGAGCTCTCCCAAATATGCTTTCACCTCAGACCAGAGAACTTGTTAGCAGGCAGCACTTACACCAGCCTGAGCATTGGCTGTAACTTGATTGGAGTGCATTTATTTGATCTTGAAGAAGAGAAGGAATCAGGAAAAGGCACACAAGACTCCCCATCTCCCGCACCAGTGATGCTATTCTGGGCAATGTTCAGGGAGTGGAAGGAGTCTGTTGTGCTACACGGCAACCGTTTTGTTTTGCCTGCTTGGGAATGGGTCAGTTAGATGGCCTGCTTTTCATGTGCTTTGCTTTTTTCATTCCCTGCTTGTCCTGCCAGAGGATGATA
Source organism: Scopus umbretta (assembly GCA_013400535.1). Lineage (NCBI taxonomy): Eukaryota > Metazoa > Chordata > Aves > Pelecaniformes > Scopidae > Scopus > Scopus umbretta. Next base: position 29,734 of record VZTL01048984.1, read on the forward strand.
CAAGTCATAATCTTCTCAGACTAGGGGCCTGGGTCTTCTTTAAGGTAGCTCTTGCAGCTTCTTCCCTTGTAGCTATCAGCTGTCGCCACAGAGGTTGGTAACAGCGTGTGGAGAATAAAGATGGGATGAGGAACACCAGCCCAAATGGGAGTGCCTTGAGCTTGTGTGATACTGAGCTGGCTTCTCTCAGCCGCCTACCCCAGGAAAACGTGGGCTCAGTGAGACTGACAACTGATTTACAGCATCCTTGCTTTAGCTCCTTCACACACACATTTTAGGAAATGGACTCTTTTGTGTGGGAAAACAACAGGACCAAATCCAGAAGTGTGAATATCTGCAGTGGAAAGAAGAATATAAAAGTCATGGAACACAAGTGAGATCCCAGGAGCTACTGCATGCATTCAGTCAAACCCAAAGGTGAAATGCTGAATATCAAGTACAGACACCTGCAGAGAAGACATACAGATAGTCTGATAATTTTGAACAATTGGTATGTGCAGGCAAGTTGTAAAGGCCACAGTAATACCCATATATAGAATGAACAACATCTTTGAAAACAGATTATCCCTTGTAACCAAGAATCTTGAAGAGTAATCTACTTAAAATGAGTAAGGTTGGAAAATCCATCTTTCTAACTGAGACAGGGAAAAATGGTATAATTTTTAATACATTTGCTGCTGCTGAAGACTTTCTCAAGTGTTACCTACTTTACCCAGGTGCTCTACAAGTATAGTCAAGCCCATGAGGTATGCAGAAAGCTTGTTTGTCAGGAACTACTGGCTATTTGACATTATTCTCAATTGCTAAATCATATTTGAAAATGCATTTACATTGATTTAATACTGTTTTTAACATGCATGTGTAGGTATATATATACTATACTCTATGGAAAGTGAGAATCCCTTTCTTAAAGGATAATATTTAATTTACCCTGTCTTTTACAGTAAGTTTGCTGGTATATGAACATACCAGGACAAGAGAGTTTTGTAAGTTAGGCCTAGTAGAAAAAGAAGGGTGTTACACCATTTTATTATCTATTATCATTATAAATCTATGGGTCCAGACAGACTCCACCCCAGGGTGTTAAGGGGAGTGACTGACATTGTTGCAAGGCCACTGTCTATAATATTTGAAATGGCATGGAGATCAGGGGATATCCCTGATAACTAGAAGAGGGCAAATATCATACCCCATCTACAAGAAGTGTCCAAAAGAGGGCCCAGGAAACTACAGACCCTTTAGTCGTACTTCAGTCCCTGGGAAAGTAATGGAACAAGTCCTCCTGGAAGCTATTACAAAACAAATGAAGCAAGTGACTGGGAAAAACCTTCACGGATTTACCAAAGGCAAATCATGCCTGACAAACATGATCACCTTCTACAACAAAATAACATTTTCTGTCAACATGGGGAGAGCAGTGGATGACGTTTACCTGGACTTCCGCAAAGTATTTGACACTTTCCCACAGCCTTCTCCTGGACAAACTGGCAAGATACAGACGGGAGGGGTGCTCTGTGAGATGGGTAGGAAATTGTCTCACAGGCCTCACTGAGAGGGTNACAAACTGGCAAGATACAGACGGGAGGGGTGCTCTGTGAGATGGGTAGGAAATTGTCTCACAGGCCTCACTGAGAGGGTGATGATCAATGTTTTTTGCAGGAAAGACTGAAGGAGTTAGGTTTTTTCTCACTGGAGAAGAGAAGACTCAGGGGGTACCTCATCATGGTATTCCAGCACTTAATGGGCAGCTACAAAGAGGATGGAGGTTCTCTCTTCACATGGAGCCACATGGAAAAGACAAGGGACAATGGGTACAAGTGGCAGCGGGAGAGGTTTCATCTCGATATAAGAAATAATTTTTTTACAGTGAGAACAATCAATCACTGGAACAATCTTCCCAGGGACATGGTAGAGTCCTTGTCACCAGAGGTTTTCAAGATGTAAGTGTACTAGATAATCTCATCTAGGCTCCCTTTCCCACAAAATATTGGACCAGATGATCTTTTAAGGTCCCTTCAAACCTGGTCTGTTCTATGATTCTATGACACTAAAAGTGGTTTATGTACCAGACTGTATAGGTACTTTCTCCACAAACATTTGACTTGGTGTGCGGTCAAGCAGTGATCTTCTCACTCTTCCTTCCAACTTGCTTTTTCCGTACAGTCAGTAAATATGTTATTGTCTCACCTGAAACCACCAACAACAAAAGATTTGATGTGAATACTTTTGATAATTGTGTTGCAAGTGTTTGAGAATTAATTTGAATAAAGCAGTGGTATTGATGATTTAGCCATAATGAGGATGTAAGCAAGGCAAGGTCAGTAGGGACAAACAGTATTTTAGCAGTCTAATTGATACCATGAGGTAAAATGTTAAGCTGTTGACCACAGAAGATCTCAGAAGACCTTTCTGAGATCTGAATATGATTTAAGTCACAGGATATAAACACTGATTAAAAAAAAGTATTCTTCTTGTACCTTCCGAGTAGCTAATACACAATTTTGAATGTAAGCCCTCAGGATGCATAAATTTTTGTGTCCTTTAATACCACTCCTCATTTCCAATTGAAATTCTGTAAAATAAACACCAGATGGAGCCAGAAAACCATATATTAACATTTCTGTTTACATTTTATGATGTTTAATACTTAGATTTTTGTTTCCATTTCTGCCCATTTTTGTTTCTTTGCCTTAGTAAAATATCTTTTATATATAATCTGTGTTGTGGATGAACAGTTTCTGAGGAGCTGTAATTATCCAGGACTTCTTTTGTCTTGCCGTGGAGACATGCAGCATTTTAGCACACAATAGATGCAGAATGTATTATACACATAATATGTATAGGACAATATGTAATAAGAAATCAGAATTGCAGGACAATCAGCTTATCAAAAACTTATCAGAACTTACCACCTTTAAATATACCATGTATAATTGCCTACCTGAAAAAAATTGAACAGCCTTTCAGTTTGCATCTCAAATCTTTTCTGGTGGAGGTGCAGTTTGTTGTTACTTTAAACCTGTTGAAAACATCTTTTTCAAAATAACTTCCACTCCCTCCTCTGTCCTCTTAGATGCTGTATCCCAAAGATCCTCTGGAGTTCTCAGATTAATAGCCTAGTGTGTTTTCACAGAAAAACAGAAGGCAGACTCACCATGTGAGTCTGAAGTTGTTTAAGGCCAAGCATTCAAATGTAGTTACTGACTAGAAAAGATAGTTATTTTATGGTGCTTCATATTAGAATCATAGAATCATAGAATTATTAAGGTTGGAAAAAACCTCTGAGATCATCTAGTCCAACCATCAACCCAAAACACCATGTCTACTAAACCATGTCTCCACCCTTTTAAAGTCTAATTTTTACATAGAGCACTATGAGATTCAAAGATAATTCCTGACACCACAAAACACAGACAGTTGTCTTTGTTCAATACAGAAAAAAAAAGTTATAAAAAAGACAAACCATTTACTTTATAATGTTTTTTTTTCTTTTTTTTTTCTTTTTTAGAAGAAAGAAATTGCATTTTCCCCATAATGTATGTGAAAGTGTTGAAGTCTTCCTTATGTTAGCTGTACACTAAGTCTGCTCAGCTCTGTGTGAACAATTTGTCAGGGGCAGAGAGAGAGCAGCTTAGTTCTTTGTATGAGCTCTCAGAAAGCCTACAAGTGTTTGCTCTTCTCTGCTGCCCTGGTTGGCAATGGGCCATCCCCAGAACCACAGCTGGAACAGGAAGACTCTGTCAGACATCACCTGGCCCAGAGGTCTCCAGAATGAATTCCAGAGTGAATTCCAGAGCTCTCCTTTGTCCTAGAAGTTCTCTTTTCCAGAAAAAGGGAAACTTTAGAGCATGAGCGTGAGCCCCAGGAGAAACAGAAGAGATAACCTACAGAAGGGCTCTGAGCGGCAGGGCTGAAGGGCAGCATAACTCACAAGTTGGAGCTGAGAGGTTTGTCACAGTCCTGGGGTGACACAACAATGCAGGAGCCTGGCCTAACTTCACTGGAGATTGTTTCTGCATTTTCCAATAAAATGACAAATTGGTCCTTATTCTCGTAGGATGGTCTGATGTTGGATGTCCTAATTCAATCTATGAACCTAAAAATCTAAGACTTGCTCCTCTTTAGAGTAACCCGACAAGTTACTTGGCGCAAAGGGAGGAACTGGTCAGGAGCTCCTGGTTCAGCTCCTCACGTTCTGGTTCAGAGGCAATCGTCACAATCACATCAGACATGAGAAACTGGGAAAATAGCCCCATCACTCACAGGATGACAGCAATCACCAGCACATCAATTTTCTGAAATAGCTTTTCAGAACAGCACTAGAGCTTTTTAAGGATTCAAGTCCTATCAAATGTGCAGGAAAATGAGCAAAGACAAACCTCTTATTTATAGCTAAGCTTGCTTGCTCCCGTTAGGGCCCTGAGTGCACCAGCAGGCTCTGCAGTCTCACTGCCACCCCCAGGCTGTGAGACAGAGCTGGGAGGGAGAAACCTTACTGAGGGCCTCCATCTCTCGGCTCAGGGGCTGCACAGGCACACCAGTCCTTGGTCCTGTCCGGAGCAAGGCTGCAGCTGTCCTGGTCACTGTCACAGCCCGGCTGCCTGGTTCAGCCAGATCTCTGCTGCACTAGGGCCAGCTCAACCACCACCTTCAGTGCCTGGCATCCTTCACACATCTGCTGGGGAGCCCACCCCACTGCTCCTGGAACCCTACTTTGTTCTAATTAGCTAGAGTGCAATCACTTATTCCTAAGCAAGAAAGAAATTAAAGAAAATACTTGCCTGAGCAACCTTTGTGTGGAAGAAAATTCAGTGCCTTCAGAGCAGCTATAAAAAGAAGACATGTGATATAATTAAAAGAATGTAATTAGAATGTGTCTGGCAGAACACCTGAGTAATGACCTGAGATTTAAGCATAGCTACATCTTCTGGGTGTGAGTGGGGAGAGTGTTTATGGCATTGGATGAATGTTGCTCTCCGGTGAATACTCCTCTGTGTGACATTCTTTGTCACAACTGGTTCTCTGGCAGAAAACCAAGCTCAAAAAAAGCTTTGGAGGTGAACTCAAGAACTCACTATTCTCTTTAGTGCAGAAGAGCTACATTTTTTTAAGGCAATGTTAAATTATACTGTAATTTGGCATAAATCTGTGCTGGGACTGGAAAGGGGAGTCCTTGTCCTCTGCCACTCAGGGCAGCTCAAAAACAGGTCCTACTTGAAAAAAACAGCCTGTCCCCTGCTTAGGTTAGCTCTTCACATGACTAAAAAGTTATTTGTGCCAGCAAGCAGCAGGCATCTGTAACAAGCAACTGTACTAGGAAAGCGTTTACCATCCTTTTAGTGACAATGTGGGGTTATTGGTAACACCATAGATTCTGGAGTTCTTAAGCAAGCTTTCTGCTGCGAAGGTGTTGCTGGCTACTAGTAGCCATAAAACATCACAGTGATATTAGCTGGTAGCTGAAGATATGTAACCCTTCTTTCACACATGTTCAAGAGTCATCCAGAGCATCCGGTATTAGGATTATGATATTGTATACAAGAAAAACCCATGTAAATGAAACATCATACTGGCATTTCAGAGTGATGATCAGTAGATGGTGCTCTTTTCCCAAGGAAGAATTTAAGAAAGCTTTTCAAATTATCAAAAACATTATCAACCTCTTTCAATCTTTTTATCCCACAGCTAGATAATATTTATTAAAAAATAAGTTTCAAATACTTTTTCCTTCCAAAAGTAATGCCAGATATTTCATAAACAGACAGAAAGATACTGGTTTAACTGACCCACTTCATTAAACTTGGTGGAATAATCTAATTATGGTGTGCACTTTACCAAGCAGTTCTTTAAAAAGAATGAGATTATCTGTCCAGATTTTAATTAGCTTTCCTCTTTCTATCATAGGGTTGTTTATTCTGCTTTTTATGAAAAACAAACAAACAAAAAACTAACAAAAAACCAAAACTCAAAACCAACAACCCTCAAACAAAAAAAAACTTGTACTATCTGGTGTTATTTTCTTAGACATCATTTCTTCAGTTTATTAAAATAATCTGAATGAATGTAGAGATCATCTGTAGGGTCAGAATATTTTACCACCTGTTCTTACAGCAGGAAAGTCAAAAAGAAGAGATTTTGCAAAAGTGCTCTCAAAGTCCATCCAAAGCTCTTGTCTTAGAAAAACTTCCAGGTCTGTACTGGGAGAAGTTCAGGTGACTTCATGGGTCAAGTCACAGAAGTCATGCCTTTGCAGGACTGTGGCTTCACATATTCAATCAGTCTCTGATGCAAGAAAATCAAAAGTGGTGCTTTCTGCTGAGCCCTATTTATATTTCTTTTTAGTCTTCAGTGGAAATGAAAGCTTGCACATATCACACAGAATTGAGAAACCCCACTTACTTGATTACAGTTATTTGATATTCACTTTCTTTCTGTCTTTCTCTTATGACTGTCATACTCACTGGCAAGCAGAGTTCCAATGCTTCCAGTTACCAAATTAGCAAGAAATTTTGTGCTGGCACTTTCCAAGTTTCTGTCAATGAACAAGACAACCCATTCAACTAAATCTGGGAAGCACAACTTCTACGAATGCTCTTTGGCAGCCCTGTCTTTGCCTGCTGCACCTGGGAGCCTCAAAGTCCTGCTACTGGGGAATTATAGCCCCACAGCATCTCAAACCTTATCCTGGCTTTGGGGTTTGGCTAAGTATTTTAAAGGATTCCAAGGAAGATTTAGAGTTTCAATTGCTAGTAAATCCAAAAGACTTCAGATGCTTTTCTGAAGCGCTGGTCTTAACTATAGAAAGGCTTGGGTATTTAGTGTAATGGCTAATGTCATTCTCATCGCTTTAGTGTCTGAGAAAGCCAGCATCTGAGGCTAGCAAAAGCAAGAAAAGTAAAAACCACTTCAATTGAAAAACTCAGACACTTCTTAAATTCCTGTAAGAAATACCTTTTTCCCCATAGATGTTAATGCTTGATTGATAATCATTATTTTTATCCCATGGGATCTTCAAAAGCATCCTAACTGTGAGGACATCTTGACCTCCTTTCCATAGCTGTCCAGTGTGTGCCAGGTCTCATGTGATAGCTGCCCTTACAGAATGGATAACTTACAAGAATCTAATAAAAATGAAATAAAAAGCCTGGAACTCATACTATGTACAAAATTTTTCCTACAATGATTTTTTGAATGCTTTGAATGATTCTTCTGTTTCGGCTAATGTGATGTTACAGGGAGTATACAAATCACTGTGGTTTCAGACAGCTGAAGTCAAGGATATTGTAGGATACGAGACGCTATCTTAAACATTTTTATTTTTTTTTATGCCAGATTGATCAATGTAAGATCAACACTGTGCTCTGTACTTGTCTGCAATATGTTATTTAGAACAGGTGATTTAGTTCTGTTTCAATAACTGAGAGCTCCCACTTTCATAGACTCATTCAGATGTGAAGAATGAGATACTTTGCTTCAATAGCATAATTTTTTAAGATGGTCTGGTAGATATGCCTCTGTTACGTTTGGGAGCATTGCGGCTGCATAGGTTGTGAACTCTGTGGATGAGGAAATGCAGTTCTAAATTATGAAAAGCATTGGGCATTTAGGGCCAAATTTAGAAAGGGACTAGTGTTATGCACTGCCTTCTGAAAAGTTACTGAAGTAACGAGCTGAGGTGATCCAGCTAACCCTAACTTCTCTCTGACATTGTTTCAAGAAGCAGCAAGGCAAGCTCATGCTTTCCACAAACAGACATTGTTAGTCACACGGTCATATTTGTACATTATTAAAATAACACACCATGTCCACGTGTGTGTGATGTAAGCTTTATATAATATTGCATATATGATAACATGGTGTAAAAATGTAATTAAATATGAATGAAATTAAATAACATGCTCTGATGATTCTGAATGGGAAGAATTTTCACTCCCAAGGAAACATTTTAAATATATATTTTTTTTTTGTTTCAGATTGAAGCATCTGTTGCTGTTGATTTTTAATTTCTGAATGGGAGAGGAATGAGTAAGCTCAGGGATGAATTGCTATGTGTATTTGATTCTCTGTTCTTGTGGGAGGCTACACAAAGATGTCTTAAAAGCTTTGTGAAGTGCTGTTGTGTTGTACAATGTGTACTAGTTCTTGCAAGTCCTTATCATAATGCTCCTGACCTCTGCAGACTATCATAGGCGAAAGCTAGCATATATTTTCTGAACATATTATTCTCATTTAACACAGGAGTCAAAAACAGGGAGGCACAAGTGCTCCGGCTTCACGTAAAACACTTCATAGTGGTCATGGTCTTCAATGACACATACGGTCAGATACTGTTAGTGTGATTCTGCATGTCAATTCTTACATATCAGTGCTTAGTATCTAAGTGGGTATTTTGGCCTGGCTTTTTTTGCTAATTTTGTACTGCTTGTTTCAGGAGGTCATGATAGGTCCTGATGTTTTCTGGGCAGAGCTCCCTTCAGAATTCTGTTTACAAATGCTTTTTTTGATGTTTTATTATATGGAAGCAAAAGTTGTTCTTCAGATACAAAGATCTGTGCTTCTTGAGAGGCATCTTAATATATTGATAGTAGTTGTGAGTTCTTTTTAGGTTAATTCATGTGTTGCTACTTAGGTCAAAGCAAAGAGATTCTGGCAACATCCATTTTAGAGTGAATATTAATAAACAATGTGATAGTTAATGCACATGAGGATATAGATTTGAATAACAGGTATTGAATGCATGCTCCTGTTGCCTTAGTAACCATTTGTTCCCCGCTGAGGATTTAACTTAACCCCATATTCAATGTAAATTTAACCCTCAACTTATTCAGCTATTTCCCTGTTACAGTAAATGGAAACATTTCCTAGAGCCTGAATAAAATTGCTAGAAGGAATGGTAGCTAATTTGTAACATTCTAGCAGATCTTTGCCTCAGTTCACTGCTCACCTGTTAAATACCCTAAGGACAGGACTTTTTCCCTTACCCTTTTTGTTTAGGAACCCTGCACATAAGGGTCAAAAGCCTCATTAAAAATCACTTTACATCTGAGGATGAGTTTCTGTGGAAACCCACAAATAAACAAATATTGTTCTAAGGTTACCGATGCCTGTTTAACAAAGTGGTTAGCAAAAAAGAAAGGTTATATTCTTTTCCCCTTCCTGTCCCTTATTTACACCAGACAGCTACTTGCGCATATAACCTACTTAATCATCACGAAGAAGGATGGCTAGATATATACCTCTTCTTTTTTTTTACCACCTTTCTTCAGTAAACACCAGCTATCTGTAGAAGAACAGAAACTGCAAGTAACAACTGGCAAAAAGCAGAGACAGTCTTAGTGTTAGAGTGAGAAAGTAACTCATGGATCTCTTTCTCCTTTCTGATATTTCCATATGGTGACTGTGGAACCAGGAGCACTTTTCAGGTTATGCAACAGCTTGTCCTCTCATTCTCCCTCAACTGGATTTCCAGGGAAAGAAAATTGCAGCAGGCAGGCCAAAAGGGATCATACCAGGTCTGGGAGGCTGGGAGACCAGGAGCCCAAGGCTGTGATAGACAGCATAGAGCACACTACCGTCTCAGTGCAGGGACAGCCTAGGATAACTTAATGGTCCCTCTTGTCCTCTCTCCATACTTAGGGTGCACAGGCAATTATCCTTGCAGTTAATTCCAAAAGCTAGCTCTTATTACTATATTTCACATCTGCTGAAGCATAAAGAGAATTAAGTCAAATTATTATTAATTTAAAATATTTTTTTATTAAAATTAAATTCTTACTTTAAGTAAGAAACAAAGAAAGAACCAAAGCGTTAAGCTGCAGTTGGAGCTGCTTCTGTACTTAGGGAATTTTTCACACTACATAGTAAGTCATATCTTAAAGATATAAAGGGAGAAAGGGAATTAAACTGCTCTCCTTTCATGTCTTCTTCAACTAGCCCCTAAAAGACCTGATATCAGATGAGCTCCACAGAAGTCAAATCTACACCACAAATTTGTGCTGGCATTGGTCAGGGGTATGAAGCGGTCTGATTTCTGAGTGACAGACCTGTGCTAGCAGAGAAACCTTGGTAAGAAGAAGTTACAGAGAGGAAAGACACACTTCAATGTGTTGCAGGTTGCAGAGCATAAAGTGCATCTGCTGGAACTGTATTACCAATCAGCCGTTTGCATTAGGATATTGCAGAGTCAGTGAAGCCTCACTAGACACTGTCCTCTTATTTAGATATTACCAGATCCGTATTTTTTTTGCTTTCAGAATCATGTTTTGGTATTTCAAAAGTTTCATTTTCCTTCTGTCTAAAACACTCAGAAGACCACAGCTGTGTTGTGCCACATGGCCCTGTTAAGGCTGTTGATGTGCAGCAACATATAAAACAAGTTCATTTTGAATGGTCTGTTGAGTTGATGGCCTGGACCCCAGGCAGGAATGCTTAAGCACAGTCTCCAGAGAGCCTTGAGACTGCTTTATAGGGGAAGGGTGCCTGCTGAGAAAAACAGCGTGTAAGAGTGAAATGAAAACTTACATGACTGCAGGAGCAGAATTGTACAAAGGGAAGAAACATAGTTGAAAAGGTCTCTTTAATCCTAGTACTCCCTAATTTTTCAGTGTAGTATATAATTATTTTGCATGCAGTATATTATTTATAATGTGAATGCCTCAGGACAAGGTAAATGATTTTCAAAGTCTCATGGCATCTCAAATAAAAAGGCCCATAGAAACAGCAGAACAATAAGTGAATTATGTGAGTAAGTCATATTTGGAGAAACTATTTTGTTGCTGTTGTTCATAAATTATCTTTTACTTTCATTCCAATTAGCCATTTTTCTCCCATCATTATCTCCATTCCCTCTGCCCCAGGATCCCAGACAGTTTGATCTGACTTTTCTACCTCAGTGTTTTCACCTCCTTCACTCCTTGGCACAGGTTAAAGCCTAAACCAGAGAAACCCTCAGAAGACCCGTTGCTGCAAAAGCCAGACTGAAGACTAGGCAAAACAAGCGCATTCTTCCCTAGTATTTTAGTATGTTTCTTCATAGGCTTTGAAGACAGTAAACTAGACACACCAGGCAAGGTGCCATTGCAATGCTTTCTTTGCACAGATGACAGAAATGGCTATGCTGCTCTTTGTTCTTTTTGTGGTCCTTCATTTCTTTCTTCAAGCAGACCCATGTATCATCGCACTTAAAGTGGAAGCAGAACGCATTCTGAGGAACTCACATGGTTACGGTCATGAGCTCTGCAGTGTAGTAAAGCTCTTCAACAGAAGTTTAAGCCTAAGATGTGAGCTCAAGAGCTTTTTGTGGTTAGGGGCCACTTCCCTGTAGCCTACGAGTTCACAAAGAGAAAGGACCCACAAGATTTGAACGTTTGGCTTTAGAAGTGGGGCTGTCATGCTGTGAAAGTGTCATGGATCAAGGTGCTGAAGGATGTTTAACACCTTGTGTAGTCAGGAATGGTTTAGGTAGCAAGGGTGCTGAAGGGGGCTACACCTTATCTTGGGCTTGTGTTTGCACCCTCTCCTTTGCAGTAGTGTCACCATCCATTTGGTCCTGCAGTGAACTTGTTTGAAAACTAATCCAGGCAAAACCAAATCAGCACCACAAATACAAGGTGTAACTGATTACTGGTTAGAAAAGGCTCTTCGTTTCTTAAAAACCTGAGTATTGAAAAGGGGGTCCATTTCAAGCATGTGTTCTCATCTCACTCTGTTTGCTTTTTGCATCTTGCAACAAAGAGAAGTTATGCTGTTGTTAGCAGCAGAATTTCAAAACAGTTTTGTGTCTACAGACTGCACATCTGTTGGCTGTCAGGTATTATTCAGGTTCCATTTTGCTTTGAGAGAGATGTACAGCAACTTTTAAAAAGATACCAAATAACCATCCTGCAATAAATCTTTTGATGAGCATGAAAATCATTAGGCCAGACAGGCAGGTAGCTGTTCAGGGCCTGCTAGAGTGGAAGTGTGAAAAGGAATCAGTGAATAGGCTTTCAGATCCAGAGGGAGAGTTTCTCCTTCCTCTTTTTCTTTCCCCTTGTATTCCTGAGCCTCAGAGGAAAAAACACTAACAGCATGCAAGTTAGCAATATCGGAACTGTTGTGGAGAGAGCAATGCTGAAGGGTGCAAATGCAGCTGACACAAACGCATTGAAAACTCCCGTTATAGATCCCTGAGTTCTTTGGGGCAATGAAACCTTTCTGTGCTCTCTGTGCAAGTGCTGTGACCCGATAAGACTTCTAAATCGTAACACAATGCCAATGGAAAGAAAAGTGCAGCAAAAAGCAGCGTGCTGACTATGAGGTAAAAACCCTGACACTGACACAGTCTTTTCTTTTGAAATCAAGCTCATGGCTGTTGTTTTAACTAACCCATACTAGTGAGAAATAACTGTAAATGATTTTCAGTCCATTAATGAAATATTTTTCATCAGAAGATGTCAATACATTTCATGATGAAGTCAGTATGATTGACATCATTTTGCAAATGGGGAAACTGAGGCATAGAGACCTAAGAGAGTTTGATTCAAGGTCACTCATCTCTCTGGCAGTACCACAGTGAATACAATCCAGGAATCTGGAGACTGAATCCAACATTTTCTGCAACATTATCTTATTTAAAGGGTGTGAGTGTATTTGTACATATAGGTGAACACACATATATACACAAACACATATACTAGCAGATATTCTGGAAATATTTGGAAGTGTAGTTCCATACTATTCCATACTAGTAATCACCTTGTCAGCAAGGCATTAAGCACAAATTATCAAAAAGGGTTCAGAATAATCTTATCTCTAATCACTTTCACCTTTGTAATCCATTAAAAGGCACATCTCTGTTGTGCCTTCCATCTAATTTTTTTTCAAGAGACCCTACTGATCTGACATTTATTGATCTGAGCTTGTCTTCCAAATTGCTAATTTGTTTATATGCTCCTAAATGGCTCTACCTGGGTTTCTGCCAGGGTTCTGGTAGAATCTGAAATAGGCTTTTTTTGATAAAGGAAGATGTAATGTGTATAGTTTTTATAATAATATTTGATTACTGGTCATCAAGTTGCTACAAAATACTTTAATATAGTAAAGGGCAACACCAGCCCATGGGTACAATGGCTACTTTTCTTAATGCTGTAACTTACCCTTTCAGTGAACCCATTTAAGTCAGCTGAAGTTACCCTGCCTAAAATTATCCCAAGGGAACAATGTGATCTATTTTGTTTATTCTTTAAAAGGTACATTTCCATTATCACAGACTATTGGCTATTATTAAGAAATAATAACTTAGTAAGTATCAAATGAAAGCCATCAAATTACTTTTTTCCTTCAAGATGATCACATCTGTTCCAGTCATACAGGAATACATTCAAGTATGAAATGCTGTGTGGGAAGGTAGCGAGGATGATACAATGGGACCAAGTGTTTTGTGCTAGCACTGTAAACTTGCTTATTAATTTGGAGAGTAACAAATCAGATTTGTTTCATTTTTCCTGTTATACTTGTCAGGTACTTCATTTGTTGTGATGCAGTTCTGATCCTCTGTTATTTTAAGAGGCAGAACCAGTTAGAAATTTCATAGCAGTACTTCCACTTGAAATCACTTTTTTATCCACTTTCTTTGGATAGTTGTTTATGATTTCATTAGAAATGGCAGTATAATGCTTCCATGCTACTGTGGGAGTCGGTCACAGTGTAACTTCTCAGGAACTTCTTCCTGAGGGACTTTTCTAGATGACATGTTACAAAAAGGTGCACTGAATTGAAATGCTCAGAGGATAACTTTGATCCTGACATCTACTGGGGATATTTCAAAGTCGATCATCAGAAACTCTCATTTCTAAAGCCACCATTGGGCTATCAGAGGCAGATTGATGTCTTTCAGCCACATAAAGTCTGTAGTCTCCTGGCAGTGGAGGTGTTGGAGGTGGCACCCTTCCTTTTGCAGCAGATGACTAAGTGAGTCTGGGGTAGGATATGAATGCAGGCCCAGCAGTAAGAGGCTGAGGCCACTTGAAGCCACTCAGTTTGCCCTCCTTGGCAGCCTGTTTTCCTTAGGGATCTGCTAAATCCCAACTCAGTTTGTTGCAGTTTGCCTGTCTGTAATCAAGACAAAAACAACCTCTTCATTTCCATTCTGAAGCAGTAACATTTGCACACTCACTGCCTGGCTGGCTGCAGCCATTTCAATGGCCTTATTACCATCTCGTGGCCAACATGAAAGAGTCTGCACCCAAGTGTCATTTTGAACTCAGAAAAAAAAAAACAGGAGAAAAGATCTAGCTCCAGAGAGAGAGATGAGTGTATAACCAGCAACTTAAATGAACCAGAATTTCCTCTCTCATCCATGCCATTATTGGATCTGATTGATTGCCTTTCCATTTTATTTCTCTGTAGGACACTGTAATGTGTAAGGATGAGAGGAAATGCCCTGAA
>VZTL01048989.1:0-24888 GCA_013400535.1 Scopus umbretta
ATTCTATGATTCTATGACTACAAGGACAAACCCATTCCATCCACCACAAAGATTTTGCGACATGGACTCATTGCTCTGCTGCATCCTTGTCACACTGTTTGTGAGGGGAAGAAATGTACACTAGCAAGAACCAAGAACTTGTTCAGCAGATGTTTTATTAAAATGTTCTGTAGAAAGGCTCTCCTATAAATCAGACATAAGCAAGACATTGATACTTCCAGCCGATGCCACCAACAGTCATATTCCTCTGCCCCCTCAGAGGAGTGCAGAGAGAAGCAGCCGGCTCATTCAGGGGCCAGAAGAAGCCTTCTTAAGAGGTGGTATTAGCAAGAGTGGAGCCAGGAAGAAACCTCCAAGGACAATGACTTGCACAGAAACACCCACTCCCTCAGTGTCCTTGAAGTCATACACACATGTTGCTCTGCCTGCAACTGCCCAGTCCTAGCTCTTCCTTTGCTGAAGACTGATGCTAGGCCCTTTCTGTACAAGCTATACATCCATTTTTAGTTCATTTAAAAATCTCAACCTACAACACTTTCTCAGCCAGGACCAAGTCAGTTGTGATGCAACAAGGCAGGAGTGTGCTACAGTACAGCCAGTGCAGGTTTGTTCTTCTGAGGCTGCCCATCCCAGCTACAAAACTCCCTGCCAAGACAAATTGGATTAAGCTCAGGTCAGATTATGTGACAGCTGGGCTGCAAGGACTTTTCACTCTAGCCTTGCTTCAGTAAAAAGAACTTCACAGGCTCAGCATGACAACAAGAGAAGAGAGAAAGGAGAGAGACTGAAGCCATGAGGAGAGAACTGGACTCCTGGGGAGAGAAGAACAAAGAGAGATAAGATGCAAGGTAAATAAGAAGGCACAAGGGCTTAGCTGTGACTTCCGAGAGAGAAAGTGGGGGGCAAGGGGTCAAGCTTTACACTAATTAACTTTGCATCAGCAAACCCTGAAAGTCTGCAACCACCCCAATGACTGCAGCATGGGCAGCCAAGTCTGCCCCATCTTCATCTTTTAAACTAAGGATGAAGAAAGTGACAAAAAAGTGACAGTTCCCCCTACAGATCTCAGGCAGTTTGCTACACTACAGGTCTGACCTGAAAATGAGAGTTTGCTCTGGAATCTCCCCACAGTGTCACTTTACCTTTGTAAGAAAAAGCATTGTGAAAATGTGTACCTGCTCCCTGATCCATCAAAGCATAGATATACGAGCTAAACTTTAAATACAGAAGCCTCTGTTAACAGAGTGTGACTATTCTCAATTTGAAATTTCTAAGCATTTACTTAAGTACTTTCCTGGATCAGGAAAAGTATTGTCATGGGTGTCCTCTAGCTGCACAATTAATTGAAACAGTACTTGATTCGGATAATGCTATTGGCAGAACAGTAAAAGTCATGCAGCAAATAAGACAAATGTAGAAACTCTGAAGACTAATACATAAAATAAATTGAACATCCATGTCTTGTATAGTATATATATAGCATGCAAAAAACCAGTGGTTTATATCTCTGTCCTCAATGGCTAATAGAAAAATAGTAAGCCTGGTTTGGATGTTCTGGCAAGTAGAAACATAGTGTGATTGCCATTTAATGCATTTACTTCTTGGCTTGGGAAGATAATTCAAATTCTTGGTGTATTAGCATTGAAAAAGCATCACAGAAAAAGGTGCTTTTGTCAAACACTGAACAAACAGCTTTATTCTGATAAAGAAAACTGATTGCGTACCACAAGTATGTCTTCCTTACTGCATCCCTCTAGAGCAGGGATCCCCCAAAACACTGGGAGATCACACAGAACTTCTCCATACAGCCTACAGAGAGGGTTTGTTTCATTATTGGTGTAGTACTGCATTACAATCACACATACCTACAATTACTGCAAATTAACTTTGCAAAACAAATTAACTTTGTTATACAGTTACCAGGAAGATCTGCTGCCACTGAACAACCCCCATGAACAAAACTGTGGGGACGCTTCTTTTTCAAGCTTTTTCAATTTCTTTTTCAAAAGAAATTTTGCACACCTTTTTCCTCCTGCTACAGAATTTAAATACAAATTTTGCAGGATTTGGGGAAGGCAAGGTCAGCTCTGCCCAGTCCCTAACACATAACAAACTAATTAATAATCACAGCAGAAGAAAGACCATTACAAGAGACCAGTGGCTGAGAACTCCTGCCTCCTGAAAAGTCTCTTTTGCTTCCCAGTCCAGTTGGTATTTGTTTAAACCTGAGGCAAGCAAACAGGACACAAGCTCCTGGGAATCCATAACCACCCTGATGCTTCTGGGTTGCAAAGCATCTCCACCACCATCTGTTTTCAGTCACTCTGAAATGAGTTCTGAAGAGTCAATTGTTTTCTTCTAGGAAAAATAAACATGCAAGCTGCTATTCTCCTGATTTCCAGCAATTTTCTGCTGTGGGTAAATGTAGCTTCAGATTTTAGAACTAAGTCTCATTCTCATCCAAAGAATTTTGCAATATAATTACCTCATTTTTACTGACTTGGATAACTACTGCCCTTTAAAAAAAAAGTGTGTAAAGTCTGCAAGACTAATACCTCCTCCTGCCACTTTGTTATAAAATCTTGGAACAATTGATAGTGATTAACTTCACTTGATATTTCTTTAGTTCTCTATTTGTTGATCTAAAGTCATTTTATGACTGATTGTTTTCAGTTGCTTGGACAGCTGTCAGATCTGTACTGTGGTTTGATTTGGCTTCCAGGGAGTAAAATTATTATTTTTCTTATTTTTACAGCTCTAACGTATGGTGGCTGATGGAGGCGGCCCTTCAAAAACCATATATGTGAAACCAAAACTACCTCCAGATTGGGAGAAGATCGCCTAGAGATTCTGCAGGCAGATTACACAAGCAAGATGTGGAAGGCATCTTGGAAGGAATATACAGTCCTTTTTTTTTTAATTTTATTACTAGTTTTTAAGATGCCCGGCTTGCACATTGAATGTGCATACTCTCAAATACAGTGGCAAAATCCATCCCTAGGTGTAACATCAGTGGTTTTACAGGAATGGCTCTGGCCTTTGGAGCAGTACTGGCAGAGCTGCTGGGGTCTGCATTTTTTGCTTGT
Organism: Scopus umbretta; assembly: GCA_013400535.1. NCBI lineage: Eukaryota > Metazoa > Chordata > Aves > Pelecaniformes > Scopidae > Scopus > Scopus umbretta. The sequence continues at coordinate 3,087 of VZTL01048989.1, forward strand.
TTGGGGGCTGGAGTGCTCCAGCCCAAGGAGTGTCCCCATCCCTATGTGCTTTGGAAAGGCTGTGCTCAGTGGAAAGAGTGTGAAACAGGGTCCAAGACTCCAGACCACAAAATAGGACAAAATGAGACATAAAAGAGCTAGCAGAACTCAATAAAGAAGGGTGTTAATACTGAACGGCTCAATATCCCATCTTCAACCTCCTGTCTGCCTCTAACAGTGACCCTTTGACTCTGAACCTTACTTGCCCTCAGTTTTAGCCTATTTTCATCTCTGTGTTCTCCTTTTACCTGCATCTCACAGCTGTGTCCTCCACGTGTCCACCCTCTCTTTCCTGGATCTTCACTTTTCTCATGGTCCATCTACAAACATGACCAATACCACTTGTATGTCAGTCCTTGGCTCACCCTCATGTCTCTTTTTCTGATTCCAAACTAAAATCTCACCAGCCACTATCTCAAACAAATTATGGAACAAGACCAACCATCTGTCAAAGTTCCTCCTCCAAAATATGCAGAATAAAGTTTCACTAAAGCAGAAATCTTTGATATTGGATGGTGCTTTAATTGCTTTCACATCAAATACTCACAAGTTTTCTTTGTTTTCAGAAATTATATGAAAATCGGGTTTTATTCTGGAACCTCAGGGCTCTGCATGATCACAACTGCATTTTCTCTTGGCCTGTGTTCATTTATACACAATATCAGTGCTAACAACTTAGAATCGTAGAATCATAGAATTAGTAAGGTTGGAAAAGACCTCTGAGATCATCTAGTCCAACCATCAACCCAAAACACCATGTCTACTAAACCATGTCCTGGAGTGTCACATCCACACGTTTTTTGAACACCTCCANGCAGAAATTACATGTGAGCTTAAGTGGATGGAGAGAGCAACTGACTGCTGTTTACTGAAGTTTGCTAAAATTTAAGGACTTTTGCACAAAAGAAAGGATGCTTGTACTGCCATGGTGTCTCACTGGACAGATTATGTGGTCTGCTTAAAATATCTTCATGTTTGTCCCTGTTCAATTAATAAACACTAGAAGGAGACTGCTTTAACCTAAGCACTAGACAGTGGTGTTTTAGGGACACAGTCACAGTCCAGGGGCCACACTTACTTCCTCCTCCTTTTTTGTAATCTGTTGTTTCCACTGCCCAAAGTTAGCAGCACATAAAAACAGAACAAGCGCTCAGAAATACAGTGAAATGAGGGATGTTATTTTGCATGCCCCCACTGCCTACAAAGGAAGGTGCCTCCTGTTCTCTCCACCACCCTAAGACACCCTCTCCTTCCACTGCCCATGTTAATTCCTAGTCTGCCTCCACTGCCATTCCTAGTTGGCTGCATTACTGCCAGCTCTCTTAAAAAAAAAAAACAAACACCACAAAACTCTCTTCAGTTGCCAGGTTGTTATTCACCCTTTCAGCCCATTCTGAAGCACCTTAAATTATTTAGATGAGATGTCTCTCTGGTTCTCTTCTTGAGCCCACATCCCTGCTACTCTTTTCAGACTTCACACTTATATTTTTCTTGGATTTTTACTTTTCCTCTTCTAGTTCCCTCCTCCACACCACACTGCAAGCAGTGGAAGGAAGCCCCATATTATGCCCTGAGAGACTGTTTATAACAATAGACGTGAGCTTGGTTTTACTAAATCAGTCATACTGACATTTTTGCTTCTTTGCTTTCTAAACCGTGGCCATAAATTGTTGGGAAAACAGCACAACAGTTGTATCTTCATGTGTATGCCCTCATCAGCTTCTGTAATATACTGCATATATGGCCCATCAAATCCACCAGGCCACATTCAACTATACACAACACACGGATCTAGTGAAGTTTCCCCACCCTTGCTCACATAGAGATCTTTCATCCCCACTGAATTCCTTTCCCAGTTCCACAAATCCCAGTGTGTTCCTTTCCCCTCCATCCCTTGTCATCTTCTTAGGGTACCATCTTCTGCAGACATGTGCTGTCTTCTTCCAAGCCACTTGGATGCAGGATGGATTAAGACCATCCTTGAATAAATTGCTGTAGTGTTCCCATCTCTTCTGCTTTCCACCACTCTGGTCTCATTTCTATCATCTGATTCCTCTTTATCCACATTGCCTGTTCTCATACCCATTCACGTCACACATTTAAGAAGGTGACAAAGAATGTCAAATGTTTTTATATTCCAACTAAACCACATTTGCTGCTTCAACCACCAGCTTAGTTCACTGTTCTCCTTTTAAACAAACAAACAACTCCAGAAGATCTAGTAACAACGGAAACAGGCAGGCAGCAGAGCAGTACATGCTGAAACTCAGCATGGTCCCCCATTAGGGGGAAAATTTCAAGTGCTTTAATCATGACAAACGGCACCACAATGAGTCAGTGGATATGATGGGTCAGCCTCTTGGCTGGTGCAGCGCCAACAGCTTCCACAGGGGTTCATCAGGCATGAATTGGCCCCATATGTGAAAACCCACTACAATTTGTCCAGTTTCTCCCATCCCTGTGGAGCAAAGTCTCCATATGTGAGATCCCACAGAGCTGTCAGCCAATGTCACATTTCAATAACAGCAAAAACAACCAGGGCTGCATAAACCAGCAAAGCAATCCCATTGCTCATAAACTGGCAAGTGACCTAGGTTGGCAATGTTTTTGTTGATCACAACCCTTTCTATGGAACAAAACATAGGAACTATCACGCCAGAACAGACTCAGTGATCCATCTTCTCCTTGTCTCCTGTCTCCAGCAGAGGCCAACACTGATGCTTTAACAGAAGATTAAAAATGGATATACAAAGCCTGCAAGGCACCTGGGTCAGTTGTGCAATATTTTGCCCTTGACCCAGGGCCAAACTCCACTACTGTTATATACAGCTGTGCAATACTATGCTATGTTATCCCAGATATGAAAGACTGTCAGGTGCTGTCATAAAGAAATATATGAAAAGAGAGGATTGTCCTTTCTTCTTCTCTTCCTTTTTATTTTAGCTTTATTAATATAACTGCACATCCTCTTAAAATCAAACCTTTGACTTCTCAATAGACTGGACTTTACAAATTAATTCAACTTTGTGTCAAAAAGCTATATTATTATTCTTACTTATGTTAATGTCTTCTTTTACAGAAGAAGTTTCTTAGGATTCTTTCTTGAACCTTTCCCTGCTTCACAGAGCTCTAATCCCTTTCCTTGCCTTATTCAACACCAAATTAATGTCAGTCTATTCAATCTCTTTTTAGAGAGATTTTATCACCCCAAACTTTAGAAACTTTCATTCTTTTCTATCTTTATTGCCCATTGTCTTGGACAAGCTTTATATTGTTCAGCTACAAAAATACATAGCTCTACCCTAAACCAAGATTGCATTCTCAGCTCTTACAATGCAAACCAATAGATCAGGTGAAAATAAATAAATAAATAAATGAACCAAAAGGATATCTTTTGGCCTGTTGTATCTGAAGTATAGTTTCAGGAAGTTGGCTCTGATGATACTGATGGTTATACAATGATCCATATACTTTCTAAACTGCTGATATTTAAGTACAAATGGTGCTTCATTTCCAAAGCAGAGATCATGATCAGAAGACTGTTTTATTTTTATGTCTTTTTGTCACAAAATGAATTATTCTGCAAATATTAAATCAAAAGAAAATACAACCAATCTATTATTTCTTCTATTTTTCCTATCTCTGAAACAAGTACTCTTTAAAAGCTGTGCCTGTGAGCCTGGTTGAGCATGCCAACATGAGGAACTTCTAAATCAATTAAAAAAAAAAAGTATAGGCACTTTTGTTTTAAGCTACTAAAAATAAAAACATTTGCCTCAATTTATATATTATTAATACTCATAGCATCTTCTGATTACAGAACCTGAATTATAGAGGGAAAATACTAGCATCCATCCCCAAGCTAAATATTTTCTGAAGTACCAACTGCCAATTCTGGCAGCCCCACCACTCTTGTTAGGTGATAAATTAATGCTCGCACTCCCATTGTGCGCTTTGCCAAGCCAGGCAGAGTTCAGCCAGCCAAAGCCTCGCTTTGTCCAAACTGCACCCACCCTCTAGTGGGATGAGGAAAAAGTGCTGCTCTGGGCTGCGATTCTCTCCTATACGTGCTTCTTCCTGCAGCACAGGACAATTTGCTGTAATATTGAAAGAACATTCATATAGGATAAGCATGCTAAGATTTTTCTTTCTTTGCTTCTCTCTGCCCTCCACACATCTGCTTGATAAGCATTAATAAAGCATGTTAGCTCTAGAAGATGATTACAGCCCTGATGAGTTTCACCAAGAAAAGGGTCAATTTAGGGGCAATCTTTTCTTTCCAGCTTTGCCTTGCAGTCTTCAGAGCCAGTGCCTTTTTAACTACAGTTTCACAGGTGACTAAGCAGTGATTAGTCCAATGTATTAGTGTCTGTAACTATCACTATACCTTCCTTTTGCTATAAAGAAAAACAGACACACAAACAAGCAAAAATGCTTAGGAAAAAAAAAGTCCAGCCCATTTTCCTCTATGTATTAGATAGACCAGTACAACTGGCTATAAAAACTAGAAAAGTGGAATATCGTTGCTAAACAGTGAGCACTGTGGTTGTGGTATGATCTGTGAAAAAGCAGCAGAGCTGTAAACAGGTTTCAAACCACAGCCTAGGTCAGCTGCACAGAACATAACAAGTGAGCAGTCCTTAGGGCAAACCACTCTTAAAAGTGTTTGCAGCAACTGACAGCCAGATCCTGCTTCCCACAGGGAGGAGACAGTGTAGGATGCTTTGCAAGGGACAGGCAAGCAGGATCAAGGATGAAAGCAGGGCAGCACCCCCAACTAGAGCTACAACCCCCCAGTACCTGGGTAAGAGCTGAGCAGTGGCCAAACCAGAATCAGCCACAGTCCAGAGCCCCAGGCAAGTCCAAATCAAGCCAGAAGGTCAAGGCACTGAGGCTAAGCACAACAGACCCACAACACCAGGGCCTGAGCCTAAATGCAGATCAGGACCAGCGGGCACTGGGTGTGTGGGTGGGAGCCCCAGTGGAGCTGCTCAGGACAGTCAGAGCCTGCTGGCACCCTCTGAGGTCTGGCAAACCTCTTTATAAACCCAGACTAACGATCCCCAGTGAATTTAGGTGAGTCAAATTAGGTCCAAAAGAAATAAGTAAAGATTTACAGCAAAGATGCAAAGTGAAAAACTACTAAGAAATATATTCTGTTCTCAAATACGAAGATGGAGCTTGCAAATCAATCCACCGCCTTTAGCAGTAAACCTCAACGACAGGTGGAGATAAAGAATTGACTCTACAAACAGTGATGCCTTTTACCAGCCTATTTTGTCCACTGCATGCATGACAGCAAGATGAAGGACACAAATAAAGCAGCCAAGGCCATTAAAAGCAAGATGGGACCTGAAACAACTGAACGGGACTGAAGAAAGTAAGATCCCTTCCTCGGCATGATGCAATCAGCAGCCTCCAGCAGCCTACTCGGCAGCCTTGGGTCTAGAATGGAAACCAGCATGAAGTGAAGGGGGGGGGAAGGGGGGAGTGGTGGAAATAAAAATAAAGCTATCTTTCATAGATCACATGGTCCCACCAGGAAATACGGAAACCTCTGAATTGTCTGTCTCTCCCTCCCTATGGGTCTTCTGCAGAAAGCATAGCCTGTGTGCCCAGAGGTGATGAAATCCCTAATGCTGTATGGCACATGGGGAATTTGGGGGATTGCAAAACAGGATGTTTCTTGGAGGAAATACAGTCTCAGCAAGCAAAAGGTTCAAGTACGGTACATCTCACAATGATGTAAGAGCTTGATTATGCATCTCGCCTAAAGCCCAGCTTAGGGTTTTAGTTCTAGTAGAACTAATAGGCAACACCTGCTGCGATGAAAACAATTTCCGTCCCTGAACTCTAGCAGAAGTGTTTATCTTTTGAGTTAGAAAATGTTTCTCTAATGTTTGAACAAGACTCCAGGGACAGGAACATATGCCCAGAACTGACGTTTCTGCGCATTAGATAGCTTATAAAAATGAGAATTAGAAAAACCTGGTATCATCAAACATCTCATCCAATAAAGCCATTACATGGAAAGTACAGAAAAGTTCCTTTAATGTTTCCTCTCCCTGCCACTGTAGTCCTCGTTGCTCTTTGCAGAGCAGAAACAGAGGCTACTGAAAAAGCTTGCTGGGCTAAGTTCTGAGTTCAAAATTCAGGGCTTTTCCAGACCTGTCCCTGGCAAAACTACATTGGCTTCAATGGAAACTTTACCCAAATATGGGCCTCAGGACTGGGCCTCTTGGTTTTACGTACTAATTTTATTATTAAAGGTTAAACAGAGCTGTTGACAGTACAAACGATTTTCTTACGTAAGCAGTGAAAGGGAGAGTGTCAGATATACAAGATAAAACAATACTGCCAAGTCAAGGCAATATAGGTTATGGGTGAACATCCTTTCACAGAACATACTGCACCAAATCCTGAGTTTCTCCCCTTTCCTCAAGCAAAACTCCCATTTAAATCAATTGGAACTCAGTGTGATCAAGAGGCAGGGTCAAGCCTAGGAAAAGACTTCAGGGTTCAGCCATGGTCACTACAAGGGCTTTAAGAGACTGTAGCTGTTGAAAACAAGAAAGCTCTACCTTTAAAGAACAAAATGAGTGAGCAATGAAAGTTCATCACAAACCACATGCTTTGCTTTGCACTGAGAAAGGAAAAGGCACAGGTCCCAGGCTTGATCAGCAAAGCTGAAGAGTGAAGCATTGTTTCATTTTGAACTTACGGGGACTGTTTGTCCTAGTAATGTCCTAGAATGATAAGACAGACCTGCCCTGCAGATGTAAATGCCATACAGATTCATTATTTAATACCCATTAAATACTACAACTGCAAATTAAGTGCTTCAGCCATTCATTTATACACACACAACCCTTAACAATAAACTACTTGATGATATGAATGTCAGGGAGGGCATGCAGGGCTTTCCTCCTATACTTTCTGCTATGATATTCTTTATCTAAAGCTTGGAGAGAAACCAGAGACTTGTTTTTAATTCTCGACCAAAAATAATAACAGCAAATGGTGTGATGCTTAAAAATAATAATCAGACAGTCAAAGGCAAACTGTTCTCAGTTCAGTCTAACAACACTTCATTGGTTTGGTGATTGAGTGGCAACCCAAAAGTAACTTCCTGGAAAATCTACTGTTGTTATAATGAAATCGCACTGTCAGAGCCATATGATAGTTCTGTCTTTAATAACAATGCAACAGACATTGAGGGAAATTCCTGTGGTCGTCTGTCCTATTCAGATACAGTTATCATCCAATAGATCATCAGCTGTACAATAGTCAATGGTGTCGCAAAGTTTTTGACACAGTTAACACATTAACACATTAGACAAATGTAGGATTTGAGCCAATTCTCACCAAAGCCAATGGAAAAACTCCAACAGAGTTGTACTGGGCACAGGGATGGTGTCACACGTATTGTCAATCACGTAGGAAACAAGACAATCACAGCAGCTCTCTTCTGACATCAGCGTCTGCCTCTACTTGAGGCTTTGGCAGAGCCTCATGAAAGACTGGCTCTTTTTCTCCTGTTTCTTTTAAACACCCTGAGAATCACTGGGGTTTGTTTTTTGGCATAGAGCACTCAAAAGGACATTTGCAAGGTTCACAGAACTGAAATATAAATCATCTTTGTCTTTTCTTCTTAAATTTCTTATACTCTTTAAAGTGTGGTTTTATTTTTACCCTTTTGTTTTCCCAATGTTTTTTTTAAATAAAGAAACAAACCCTTGCTTTATAATCAACCCCACTATCATAAATCACAGACCAGCTCCGATCGTGTACTAGTGAAGCATGGTCATATCAGTAAACATGCCAGTATAACTAACCACGGAATGTATTTTCTGAGCAAATGTTTAGTAAAACTCACATAATTTGCTGAGTAAGAGTTCATTGGGATTGATCTGCTCAGGAAAGGAACATCACAGATGAAAACATACCGTTCCTTTACGGTGACAATACTAACCCAGCAATAAACATTATCTCAACTGACAAATCAAGCTTAAAACAACAAAATCCTTGTGCAAACTGTGCACTGAAATACCAGAACTCCCAGTTTAAAGTAAAAAGCTAAAAAATAATGAAAGAGAGAGAATGACTGCATATTAATCATTATGGCACTGATCCCTGCTGGGTTGAATATCCAAATGAATGAGTGGGCAAGAGAACCTGATCCCGGAAATATGTTCACAGAGACATAAGTAGTAGCCTAAATCCAAGATAATTTTCCCTTTTTGTAAAATCAGGGCTTCAATAGCAGAGGGAAACCTGTACATTTTCCTATTAATATGGAAAAATACTAGCCCAAGGCTGAAGAGGCAGAGACAGAACAGATAATAGGTGTCAATAAGGTCTGAACAAAACCTCCCTCTCCCTTTCCTCTCTCTTCTTCCCTATCTCATGATTTTGTATTTTAGCACACCTGCACCAGCCCCTGCTGCAGCAACAAGGCTGCTACACGGGCACCCCAGCAGGGAGTTTCTTGCTCTCCATCCCCCTGCCTGAGAGCTTGGCAGAGGCAGGAGCTGTGCAGGTGGAGCAGGAGGTCGGCAGCTGAGTTGGTGTTTCCCATTGCTGTGCTGCTTTCACAGATGCTGCACCAGAATCAGCCTCACTCCCAGGAAGGCTGTGGCACGTCCTCTTCTGCACTGGCCAGACCTTCAGGGGACCGTCCTAGCAGCAGGTGAAGTGAGCAAGAACATGCTTCCTCTCTCCAGTACACTTTCCTCAGCAGATGCTTGCTGTGTTGCATCTGTTTCTGGCAGAGATCTTAGCTTTTGGCCTAATGCAGTACTTCAACAGCACTTGATTAAGTTGCCCTGAAAACACAGCCTGTGCAAGCACTAACTAAAGGAGGTTTCCAGTCTCCTGTCTCAGAGCCTTCAAAGCAAAATAGTTGAAAAATGACAAGCAGGTAAATGGCTACTTAGTTGGTGATGATCCATCAGGATCAGCCATGTAACAACAACATCCGTTATCAAACTTTGCCCAACATAGTACCCTTATCCCCAAAATTTAAATCACTACAAAAATAACCTCTTTTAATGAGGTGGAAATGTGTTGTGAGGGACTTCTTTTTAAATCACTGCAAAGAACACAATCAACATTTTTTTTAGCTGAAATTCATAGAAGACTGCCTGATTTACATGAGGAAATGGGGAATGAATATTCACTGCAGAGCGCCTGCAGAGGGAAAGAAATTACTTCTCAGAAAGGGCCAAGTTCAGGATTTCAGCCTTCACTCTAAGCAGGGGCTAAGAGTAAAGTCCTGCCTGCTGGAATTGTGAAATCTCTGTAAGCAAGTTTAGAAGCAAGTATTAGCACAGCTGGCAAAAGCTTTCAGCTAGGAAAAAGCTAATCTACTGGTGAAGACATGCAGGACGGTGCAGATGAAGTGGAGTCTGCAAAAGCACATTAGATGGGGGGCTGTGTGGACTGGAGGGCTGTTGAGAAGCCACTAAAGTATTCATCAAGGATTTTAGGTCCTTATTTCAAAGTGCTTTACCCATAGCTATTAGTAAAATATTTTTTTCTCTGTTCCCTGCATGGACTCTAGTTTTGCAGACAGCTACGATGAAAACCTTTTGAAATTCCAGACAGACGGAGGAGATGGACCTGACACATAACATGCTGTGAGGAGACTGGTTTGGTAGGTCCTGATGGAGCACTTCAGCCCAGTGATGGATTTGGGAAGCGGATTGTACTGAGCTGAATGCAAAACTCGTAATGGGAAAAGATGCCTGTTCTTACAAGGGCTCCATTAAAAGAGCTTTTGTGAAAAGTCAGGTCATAAAAAACTGAATGAAGAAGGAACTTGAAAATCTACATTGATGAAGAAAAAGAAGGTACAGAATGAACCTAGATTAAACATATCCCCCCAAGGAAGTAGAAATAGAGGTCTTGTTAAAGCACCAGCTGTTAATTCCCACTCCCATTCCTATTCTGTGTAGAATAAAGCCCTTCCAAAAAGGATCGTTAGTGAACAGGCTAAAAACTGCAGGAGGCCCAGGTGCAAGCTTGTGGTAGGTGCCCCACAGCTCGGAGGAGACCGTCTGTTTCCCATGTAGGTTTGAGGACAGATGACATTTCTAGGCAGTATAGAGGCAAAGGTCGCCAGTGACAGGATTTCCCAAGTGTAGGGAAACCACATCGGAGAAAACTAGAAGTTGCTGAAGCAGCAAAGTCACCATCAGCACCTCTTCTCAAGGCCTAAGCAAAACACTGGCCACTCAGCTGCCATTGAAGGTACGACACTTACAGATTGAAAGCCACATTGCTGATCAGAAATAACTCTGACCCATGGAAAACGTGCACAGCTGAAGTACATGGGAACCGCAAGAAGTAACTAAACTATAATTATCAGCTACATCAGGAGAAATCCAGCTCTTAGTGAAATTCATGTCTATATAAGGGGTGAACTTTTAATAAAATGATCACTATCTCTAGTGCTGTTCGGTTTTGAGTGACCTCCACTTCAGCTACCCGCTGTTTTACCACTGTGAACTGTAGCTGAATTAACTGAGTAAGGTGCTGGTTTGGAGTGAATTCATCTGTCTGTTAACTGTGCTAATAAATTTTCCCCTGGACATTTTTCACACATCTCCAGTGGATGGGAATAAGAACAAGTGCTGACTCTGGGGGCAACTCATGGTTTCTCCACCATTCCTCCAGGCTGACAGAGATTATCTGCTCCCCATGTGGACTCTGAGTAAAATTGTGGCAAAACTCATCCATGACACAAAGGATTCTCCATGTGTTGATGCCATTTCAACTGGCTGGTGGGAATCAGCTGTTCACTGCTGGACCAGTTCATGCTGGACCAAAGACCATATTCTGCAGGAGAATGACATGACCAAATACCAGGTGCAGCTGATGGAAAGTCACGTCGCAGGGACAGAGTTCAGTGTACCTGGTGTCACAAAAGAAGAGGTTGGCTCTGAAATAGCTCAGTGAGTTAAAGGCTGGCAGATGTGACAGCAGAAGGAAGAGCAAGGACATAACCACACAAGCAGTCCTCATGAAACACTAGTCCCTTCTCCAGAAATGAAGATGTTACGACCTAGCCCTCATCCAACATTAGACTGCACTTAAACCAGACAGAGCTCTCCAGAAGCTCTGTCATCATCGCACTGGTCAGATGGCAATGAAAGAGAAACAAAATCCTGGAGCACAGCCAGAGGCAACTACCTAAACTGCCCTCAGCAGACCCAGCTGCAGCAGTTAGAAATGCCAAGAGACACTTAGGCATATGCATTGACTATTGGAACCTTCATTTACAAACAAATCCACTGTTATCCCCATGTAGCAGACACCCAGCATAAAACACTGATTGAAATATGTTCATAGATTAGATACGGTGCCTGTAACACCATCAGACTAAAGCAGTACCAAAATATCAAGGCAAAAGAGTGATGCCCCAGTTTACAGAATCTCATTCCAACCCATAAACGTTCAAGAGGTATGTCAGAGAATGATACATGATCTAAACCAAGATTTGAGAAGTGAAAACATCTTTGCTTAGATTATGACATTTGTGTCCTTAAAACACTGAGGGAACTTTGGGTAGGAGAGTAACAGACTCCAAATCATTTTAATGAGATAAAGCTTTAATTTGCAGGGACCAGACATTAATCTGAGAGAATTCATATCCTCCTGATGGGATGTTTAATCATCTGATTATTTCAGGAGACACGCTTTGGCACACTAAGGTGATGGAGCTGTTTGTAGGCTCCAGGAAATTGTACAGGTTTGCTCAAAACTTCACAGAAGAGGCACAGAACTAATATGTCAGCTAATTAATCAAGATTTTTTTACTGGAAAAAGGAATACTCTATTTTCGACAGTTAAAATTGCTTTAAATCAATCCCTTCTCATTTATCTGAATTCAAAGGACTTCAAAGCCAAGCTGATCTCAAAACACCAATCTATCTCACCTCCGCCAAAATATCTTCAAGATGCTGTCAGTCTGCATTTGAACAGTTGAGGTGATTAGTAGGCAGTGGTTGTGTCACCTGAGGAATCTATAAAGGTTTTGAGAGCAAAATCAGTATTCCACTACTAAACTGGAGCCTATGGTTAGCAAAGATGTCATATGTGAAAACCAGGAGTAAGTTTGGAGTTCCCTGGGATGTGGTATATTCCCTCTACTCCCCCTGTTTTTTGCAGGGTGGATAACATGCACAAACTCAGCTGCGTTGAGCCACCCAAGTCTGGCTCTCTTTTGTTTGTCTGTTGATGCACAAAACACAACTCAGGCTCCCTGACTTCTTGCGTAACACTGTCACAAGACCAGTTTGAATCTATTCTCACTGCTATTTAGCCAGCTGAAGACATCTGCCCTGAATGCTGCTTTCCAGGCACACGGTGAGGAATGTATACACACACAGTCGCTACAGACATGTATACCCATATATCTCCAAGAGTGCCCTGGCTTGTACTGCGTAAGGAGTGCTCTGGTGCGGGTACACCGGGGTTTCTGTACCTAACAAATCTTACCCAGCAATGAAGGCACTGAACAGCCTATTTTTTGCAAATGCAAAAACAAAGATTTTGGCCTGCTTAGTACATTGAGACTGCCACACACATTCATTGAAAGAAAGGCAAATGCTGAGGGAACTCCGTAACCCTCCCAGACAGATGCAGAAAAGAATTTGGAAATGCCCCAGTGTCTTCCAGCAGCCTATAATGGGAGACTGGCTGTGGAAGAAGAATTGCTGGTATGATCTCAGGACTCAACCCACTGTAGTCAGACAGTCTGCCCACAATGATGGGCCCAGCCAAGACAATACAAGCTCTATACTCACTGATAATCTAGACCTGAATACAAACAACATCCCCATGCCTCACTACGCTACTCAAGTGGGCAGATGGACATGGAAATGTAATGTAGATAGCAGGCTACCTGGTCTCCTAGGTTTAACAGCAGAGAAATTTCTTTGCTGGTTTCCAGAACTCCTAATGGGGCCAGTTGAAATGATGGATGTAAACAGCTCCTCCAGCCACAGGCAGTGCTGGATATTCCTGCAAGTACTAAGCTCCTGTGTGTATTATATGGCTGCCTCTATTCAGGAGGCTAAAAAGAAGTTCAGTCCTGCTTGTATATGCTGGAATCATTACATACAGTGTTCCCATAAATCATATAAATGAGTATTACTATGTCACTAGTTAGGACAGTTGCTGTTATTATTGAAAAACCTTCTGGCAATCCAATACTACTGCCACCCAAGCCGAGGTTGGCCTCAGTGCAATATATACCAGTCTCAAGTCTGTGCCCTGCAAACAGTTTCCCAAAAACACTGGCAGCTAGACAATCAGTGTTAAGGCTGCTGTGACCATTCTCCATCATATTCCCCAACCCAAGGGTGAGACAGGTTGACACAGAGCCATGTCACCAGCCACACACCACTGGGAGCTGCATCCTTCTCCAGGCTGCTAGTGCTCTGCACCCCTGGAGTGGGGTCTGCTCCACAGCCACTACACTTCTGAGCCAGAGACAGCCTGTTTTCCACTTGGGATGAAACACCTCATGTGTCACAGGAGACTGGGGAGAACCAACCCCAGCCTTCCTGCTGGGGACATTATTATACACACTGACCTCAGCAGATGCTCTCAGAGCACCCAGCAAATCTGCTGGTGAAAGAAGACACAAAAACATAGGCAGCATTTACCTCGGCCAATGTGCCATCAATTATCAGAATAGAAACTTGACTAAACATGGAGATTTGAAAAGGCAGAGAGAAGAGGAATCCTGGGAGGCAGCAGAAGACCATGGACACCCCGCCTGTGGTCTCGTTCTGCACATTCCACCCTCCAGTCAGTTCTGTCTGAACCGCTTACCCAGGGTCCAATTTATTCCTGTGGATTTTCAAGAAATATGAATCCTAAAACAAGATGTACTGAAAGTTCAGTACATGGTATTAAAGCTAGTATCTGTCATGTCAATTCTGTCTCTCCAGTGTATTCATTCTGCTTGTTATTATCATCTGGCTATAATCTACTCATAAACAATACCCTTATGATTTTTTCCATGCCTATTTATTTCCTCAGTCATTGACTTGGTTTCCTGAGGCTATCAAAATAATATATGTAAATATTTATATAAACACATCTCTATTTTGAAATGGTCCCTAACTACTTATAAATGCAATATGACATCAATGAAAAATCAAAGCATATTTTGCACATGGGACCCACTACTGGCTATGAAAATGGGTGTGGCTGAAATAGCCCCAGGAAGGGACCCACCCAATCCGTATATAGAATGCATTTAAATAAATATACAGTTCAGTCTTGGTCCATAAATGGGCAAAACTCTTAAGCAGGTGGGAGAAGAGCCACCTGAACAACAGCACAGGGGACATCTGTGCACCAGCCAGATGTGCAGATATAGTTGTACCGTACTGCAGTACCACAGCTTATTTATAGTTGGATGGGTAAAGGAGTGGAAGAATTGAATTCCATTCATGGATGTGTTTCCAGAATAAAATCTGATTACACTAGAATGGAGAAGACAGCAAATATTATCTCTGAGGGTTTTTCTTCACAGAAAACAGCATCCAGCAATTCTTCCATCTTGGGTTATAGATTTAAAGTAATTTAGAATAAGGAGAAAAAAACTTTCTGAAATAATCCCTTTGCAGACATGAAAAACTACCATGTACGGTCCCATGCTGATGAGACCAGCTATAATCCAATCTTTGCTTTCTGCTGACTAGCTGAGCTCTCGTGGTTTATTATGTCAGTGGAACCCCTCAAAAGAATTATAGCCTTTTATTCAGCTCCGAACCATGTATTATTACGAATACTAAACTGGTTCAAATAGTCTCTTGGCCCTGCTATAACATTAGACAAAGTCTTAAGTAATTACCTATCTCTTCAAGGAATGTGTTTTCATTGGCATCAGATCCCACAGAAAGCAGGCGTGCATGCTTGTGGATACACTGTGCACAACGTCCCTGGAGCAAGCACATGGCAATGTATAAACAACAGGACAGAGCTCCTGCCACCACAGCACTGCAAAATAAAAGGCTTCCACAGCAAGCAAAAGCCTAACCTTAATAAATCGTAGTAAAAACACATTAAATGATGCTCAGAATAAATACAGATACAGATGATGCAGGCAACATGCACGTCACAGTGGCAAACCGCAAGTTACTTTGTGAAAAACAATAATTAAAGGTATTAATAAAGCTACTTTGAAAATAGATGTTAGCATCAGCCCTGCAAAAAGATGGGCTCAGACAGGTTCCTGCATCTAAGTTATCCCAGTGGAATCAGTAGAATCCATGACAGCAGCAGGACTTCAATTTGTATTTTAAAAGTTGCCCGTTCCAGCATTGGTAACTGCTCATCTAACACCCACAAAGCAGCAGGACCGTGGCTCTATGACTGCTCGCTACATTGAGCCCTGCGTTTCCTACACACTGCCTGCAAGTCCTGCTCATAACTGATAAGATTTGGGGAATCTTTTCAGTCTCAACTGCCTTGGCTTGAAGATTAACTATTCACTGAAAAGATTTTTTTTTTTTCATGTGAATTTCAATTCACCGTAGTCATTATTTCACAGGGAGAATACAAACCCATAAATTGTGGCATGTACGTCACAAACCGACCAGCACATGCAAGTATCTCTAAGCCAACAGGGTTTACAGGCTGTGCTGTGTGTCAGAGCATCTGCCTACATCCCATATAAATGAAATGAGAGGTCCCACCAAGAAATTGTAGTTAGGCCATGGGAACAGTTAGAGCTATGGGTAAGTTCTTGTCTGATCTACACTGAGAAGTTCCAAAGCAGTCGGAAGACCGTCTACATGTACAAAGTAATATGTGGTTATGAAAAGCCAATGAGAGACCAAGATGGGACTGTAGAAGTGCTTTTCTGTCTCGTTGCTCTTACCTGCTCTGCAGAATTGCATTGAATTTGTTGGGCCCAACATGAAAACAAAAACTGACCCTTAATTTCAGCATCAGCTGTTGGCTGAAGTGAATCAGTGGCGAAAAAGCATAGGACAGGCAGGCAAAATATCCATTCAGTTTGTGTTTGCTGGCATCTGCACGGCCATTCACAGGAGAGGCAGATTCACTTTCAATCTGAGGTCAACCAAACTGAGAGCCAGGACCGGCGGGTAGGGAAATTTAAGAGCATTATATTGTTTGGAGTCTGATTCTGGAACTCTGCAGAGTCGTACTTTGTGGGCGGTGACTACGGTGCTATAATTACCACTATAATTACATTGGCATGTTTCCTTCTTGGCGAGCCCCATGGACTTACAGTCCCGTTACCTGACCTGGGCTTCTGATAGTCCTAGCACGATGGGTGATAGCATTTTTTTTTGGCCTGGCCACAAGCTGATAGGGTTAATATGAATTGGAAGGCCATGAATGCCAAGACAGTTTCTTCCAGAGGAAAAAAAAAACGTTGTTAATGTCCACTTTGACTGCAGCTATCACTTGTGGCTCCTTCAGGAGGTGAGGTGGAGGAGGGAGCAAGGAACCAGAACATCCAAAAAAATCTGGCAATGCAAAGGAAAAGGACACCCTGGGACTAGCAAAGCTCACCCATCTTTAACTTCTGCCTCACATAACTGCATGATAAACACACATAAGCTGGGTGTGTCCGATAAATATGTCAGCCGTGACACTTAAATTTAATTTAATTATTTGCATTGGGCTTTGGCATTAATATCATGGTGGTAATTCTTATCTGTCCTACAGCCATTGCTTCAGGATTATGGCGAGTTCAAAACCACAAAAACATCTTGTGTTGCGGGTGGAACCTAGTTCATCTCCGAGTTTTGATCCTGCCTGTAATGAAGCATGCGTTAACCTTAAATTGTGTAAAACCAAGAGGGTGCCATGTATACCAGGTGGTCTTCTGACAGGGGGACCCAGGTAACACTTTTTTGCTTTATATGAAAGCATGTTTTTCCCTAAATCAAAGAGGATTTCTGCAGAAGAGCTGTGATGAGTTTCTGTGTTCCTCTGAGCAGGATCTGACACTGCAGCCCTCAGTCGGGAGACAGAGCTCGCTGTGACCCAGCAGGCCATTGTCTGGATGAAACCAGAGACTCCACTGCAAATCTTTTGCAGATTCTTCTTTTCTTTATAACACACAGGGGGATTCGGTTTTGGTGACTTTGCTGAACAATTCTCTGAATGAAAGCTTCTTCTCTAAATTCTTTTCTCTAGTTTCTGATGTATTTTTCTCCCCGCTGATTTGAAGTCCGACCTGGGAATATGAGTGCTACAGGATGTTCATTCAGCACTGCTCTGCATCAAGCCGCAGCTGACTGAGGTAGCCACTTCGCTCAAGGAAATTATTTGAGGTTTTCTGAGAGCCTCTTGACAGTAGGTAAAGATTGTTTCAGCTTGTGGGAGTGCCAACTAGAACCCTTTATAACCTGAATGACATGTAATGTCATAAAAGCTCACTCTGTCCCCTCAAGACAGCAATTTTGACGTCAATGTCTGTCTTTTCAACCATCACATAGCAGCTCATCTGGATAAGAACCGGCAAGTCGGAGATTGCCTACAAGTATCTCCTAACAAGGGTCCCTTCCATATATTATTTTAGTTAAGAATGTAACTCAGCATGTCTTGCAGATCTCTTCCCCGTTCTCTCAGGGAAAAAAAGATGTACTGCTATGAGAAAAGGGGAGAAATAGATGCTTTTGGCCAATGCTCTTATCCGGTGACTAAGCAGACTGCAGTTTGATATGTCTCAATCTGAACAGCCACAGTTTGACGACCCTTTTGCACATAATTACCAACAGAGCTTCCATTTTTCTTTAGCTAGTGCAGTAGTCAACAGAGATCATGACTGTTCAGCATTATCTGCCTTATATTAGTTGTAATCACATCACATTTTTGTTTATATCCACAAGTAATAAAAACCATGCATATCTTTAGTTTGACTTAAAGAATAAAGTAAATACATAATTCTGGCAAATTGTTTGGAATTATAGTTTAACAGCATCTGGTTCAGATATTCTGTAGTAAATTGTTGGCACTGACATTGCCACTTTTTTTTTTTTATTTGAACCAAAATGTTCTCAGAAACATGTGTTTTTCGTCCAACTTCCATGTAATCCATTTTATGAAGGCCACAAAGCTTACGAAGTTTGAAACTTAAACTACCTGGGCAGAAGGGATTGTTTCTGGACATTCATTACACAGCTGATTAACTGAGGAATAAACAATTCTGGCATGCAACCTAGCATGTCTGTTGTTTTGGCTTTTTGTCTCAAGGAGTTGTCTTTCTTGAAATACCTCCCCAGGTACAATGTGTACATTCCACCCTGTTTTGCTCACAAATTACATACCTCTCTTTTATGTCAAGTCCAATATAGCTGCACCAGGTTTTCTTATTCCACATAAAAAGTAACCAATTACTTGAGTAAATACCTGTTTTAAAAATATCACAGAGTGGTTTCCTGCTGCTCTACGTACTAAAACATTCAGCAGGATTTCTGACCCTTATACATCTTTCAAATAGTTCATATTTTATCAAAGAAGCCAGACCTTCTTTAAACCTGGTGCATAACTCATTGGGACCATTTCTCAAATACTTGATTTTTACACAAGTGATCAGGAAAAAAATGGCTGTATAATTTTTAATATAATTAGCTCTAACTTTTCTTGCATTTCATTCTCTGTGGCTTTGTTGTCGATTTCTACTCGCTCGTGATAAAAAATATAGTTACTAGAGATTCAAAAATACTAAATTGATGATAGATGGGGGGAAAGTGGCTTAAAATACAACCCTTTGAAGCTTCCCAACAGACCTACATTTACTGAGCCTAACAGGTTCTCCACTGTCAAATCCCATTTCAGTCACTGTCAGCAGCTTTATTCACACCATCCGAGAACCAGCTTGTGGGAATTAAATCAACACGTTCCCAGAGCAGGTCCCACACCAGGAGGAACCAAGTCCAAGAGGCAGCTTCCCTCCGTGCTCTCCAACCACTTTCCTAGCAATGCTTTGCAGCTGTGGGCTGGCTTCGTAGTGATGTGTCATTTGCAAGTCAGCACCTTGCACTAAGCCCCGAGGTGAGGAAATTACCCAGGAGAAGAGGCAACAATAAACTCCCCTGTCTTGCTTATTTTCTCAAGCCTAATGAAATCCCATTGCGCTGCTGGGGCTGCACAGCACAGCTTACTCTAACTCTACTGTGAAATGCATTTAGTCACAGATAAAAAACCCAGAATCCAGACCTCAGCACACCTTCCCCACTGCATCCTCTTCCCTTTTGAAGTCATCAGCCTTTCTGTCCTTCATAAGTGGGTGTGCTCACTCTCCCGCTGCGGGGCCAGAGCCTCTTGCACAGCATTCCCCAGCCTTCACCTGTCTGAAACGGCCTTGCAGGGACACAGCCCTGTTACTAATCATGAAAGTAGCTCTTCTCCCTAAAAACCCCAAACAATTAAATGCTTCCTATTTCAAGGTAGTTGCAAAATGCTCGTGCTACTGCTTGATCATATGAAGTTTTAATCAAATGACAAAACACTGTTAAAAAGTAAAACCTATGTATGTTAACTAAAGGGAACTCAAAAGTGTATTCCTAAAAGCCAACAGTCGTTCAAAACTGCTAGAAGTAGAAGACAAGGATGCCCTCCAAAGTGTTACTCCTCAAACACGTCATCAAAAGCCTCGCAACTGGACACCGTCCTGCGATCAGGCGCCTGCGTCCATGCAAGCTCCCGGCTGCTGGAGCAAAGCTGCAGGCTCAATGCTTCAGTGCCTCGGGATTCAGGCATCCCAAGTCTCCTGGAAACCAGCCACTAAATCACTGGAATTGGTAACTATTCTATAAAATTACCTGGCACTCAAACTGGCAGCCGATCGTGCTGCCAGGGAGCAAGTTACACCGCGCTCCAAAAGATGCCAAATTTGCTGGAGCATGACTTGTGTATCACGCGCATTTCTCCTGACAGTGCTCGCCTTTAAAATACAGGCGCAGATTCTTGCCTTGCTAAGGAAGGGCTGAGTGGGACCAGATCCTCTGATCCCGGGAGCACCCTGATGAGTAATCTCGAGAGAGAAAAGTGGGGAAAAATCCTGCAGCTCTGAGTGCCACCCGCCACCCAGCAATGTCTGCTAAGCAGGAAGAGATGGGAAATGCTCATCTTGCTGACAGCCGGCAGATTTCTTCACCAAATAGTGACACGAGGGGGTGCTATTTTAGTCACAGTTTTGCAAAGGAAAAGAGATGTGAAAATAACCTTGGATGGAGCAATTAACATAATATGGGCTGAAGGGGAGGACGAGCCGCACTAGGGCAGCCAGGGCTGTGCGGTTCAAAGGACACACTCTGAAAAAATTTATGAGACCTGAGAAGCCAACCAGAGGGAGGAACCTGGGGTCTGGCACATGGAGGATGCGCGGAATTCCTTTAAGTCAAAAGGGCAAAACCCATCAGAAAATTGTAACTTTAAAAAGAGGCAGAAAGATTGATGAGGAATGGCTGCAGGAGGGCATCAGACCTAAAGCAACAGGGAAAAGGCATTACGAGAAAGAACAACTTGTGAGACACAAGAAAAAAATTAAAATATATATTATATGTATAATACAAACTTGCTGGTTAGGAAAAGCACGTTGGTTGTTACCTCCTCTAACAGAGAAAACCTGCTGTCCCTTAAATTCTCCTGCCCGTACTCCATCTGTGCTGCTCCTGAGTCAATTCAGTCCCTGCTCTTTGAACACTGGAGATGAGAATTTTTAAAGTCGAGCTAGTTAGACCTAGCAAAGGCAATTAAATAGCAAAATTCTTCAGCAGTATAAATAGTAAGAGAACAAGGACAAAAGAAGGGCCACCAGGCACTCGGTGAGGTAAAAATGAAGAAGAAAACGCTATTCCTTTAATAGCCCTGTTGTCAAAAAGGGCAGAGCCCATCCCAGGGGCACAGGGGCTTCGCAGACATCTGCACCGGCATAGTGAGTTCCTTAGAGGAAAGCTGCAAGTTGCAGTTTACAAGGCAGCAGCGTATGGATAAAAGGGAATTTCCACATGAGCTTGGCACCACCGTTAAGAATTTCAATCTGAAAAAGATGTTTCAAAGTCAAACCCTAAAGAACGATAAACTTTGCGCCACTCAGACCCAGCAAACAAAGCTCCTGGCCTGGGAGGAAACCAGGGAAGGCCCAGGCGTGCGGAGCCCACGGGGATGTCTCGGGGGCAGCAGGGGGGGTGTCAAAACGTGCCTGCCGGTGCGTAGCCGTGGAGCCATGGTCCTGCGGCGCGGTGTCACGTCCCGCCGAGGAGACCCTTGCTCGGGGAGGTGTGAGTGGATTTCCTCAAGTGCATTTTGACAGCTGTGAGGAAGCGGGCGGCAGCAGCAGCTGGAGACATTCCTGGCTGCGCCCCCCGGCGGGACCCCCGCCCCCGGCACAGCACAGCGCGCCCCGGCAGCGCCGGGGGCTGGGGGGCTGCTGGGGGAGGCCGGAGCCGCATAGGGCCTGCGGGGTCTGATGAAACATCTGACGTGCATTACGGCAGGGCAAGGGGAGACACGCACGCCCCCTCCCCAGCGAGCGCGGCATTTCTCATCACCTGCTAGAGATTTTCCTACGTGCGTGTGTGCGTGTGTGTCCCGCTCCAGCTACCGGACAAAAGGGAGCAGCCGGAGCTGGCCGTGGGGTTGCTCCGGGGGGGTTCGCAGGGGTGATGCTCTCCCCCCGGTGGCCGCGGGGAGGGGGGGGCTGTCAAGGAACGCAGCGCCCGGCCCCGCTCACCGGGCCTGCCCGCCCGGCCGGGGCCGC
>VZTL01048989.1:25905-43426 GCA_013400535.1 Scopus umbretta
TTTTTTTTAACACTCTCAGTGCTGCGAGACGTGTTTAAACACACACGAGCAGGAATGCACGAATGCCCATTAGGGACTGCCACATGTGAATCACGGCACTGTGCAGTTCTCAGCACGCTGGAGCCAGGACATGTGATCCGGCAAAGGGTTTGCATCCGGATGCCAACACAAGCACTACAGCTGAGCTCCCGGCCCCAAAAAAGCCCAGCTCCGCGCTCTGCAGCGCTCCACAAAGAGCTCCATTCCCCCCCTCCCTCCCCCGGTGTGTTTGCAGCTCTTCGCGTGTGGCTGAGGCAATCCCAGGAGCCGACCCCGGGGCTCCCCTGTCCCACCCCCAGATGCACTTCGGGGCAGGTAGAGGGGAGGGAAAAAATACGAAAAAAAAGAAGGCAGCGGCAGTGACTTGGTTTTGAGCTGGGGAGGGGGCTGTCGTGTGAAGTCCGGCGGACTCCGCAGTTGCATCCGCGGCTCCTCTCTCTGCCTCGCAGCGGGTTGAAATTAGACCGAAAGTTGCTGTGAAGACTTGCAAATGGACCGCATGGCAAAGGGGGAGGCTGGGGATGTCTGAAACGTGCTGCGGTTCGGAGGGGGATTAGGCTGGCTCCCAAGGGCGAGCTTTAATTAAAGGTACCACTAGGGCACAGAGTACAGGAATTCTTAGCATCCTCAGTTCTGGTTTAAAAGCTGCCCCTGTTTAACTTCATCCCCAGGCTTTTTCAGCAACCACCTTCCCTCTGGCAGTACTACTACATCCATTTTTTTTTTTAAAGGACCAGAAGCTGTCTTCTTAAGAATTAGATTTTGAGTTTGGTTTGGGTTTTTTGTTGGTTTTTTTTTTTTTTTCTGGCAAGTGAGTATCAGACAGCTTTTTTTTTACAGTATTACATAACATCTGAAAGGGCAGAATAAACACATATGTAAAATATGTAACAGCTAGCTCCAGTAGATCTCTTTTATGTACTACATACATGCATGTATTTTTTTTTCAATTGATTTCTGTATAGGTGAGGATGTAGTTGCAGCTTTATGCAACACTCAGTGCAAACGACTTTATCAGTGTGAGTTCTGCTGTTAACTTCATAGACATCACTGCAGGGGAAACCCAGTGGTCTGTAAAAAACGTGGGGCTAAATCACAAAAAAAAATGGCTCAAAATACCAGAAATGAGAAATTTCAGCTGGCTGGGTCCTGGGCTTCTCATTTTGATACTTGAATTTGATGGGGAACTCTGTACAAAGTCAGACAGCAAAAATCACGTCTGTCCTTTGCTCCTGAGGAATGCAAAAGCATTAGACAGTTCTCAAGTGAAATAGCTTGACGTAAGCATAGTGGATTTGGCATTTACTTCTTGGCTATCACTTTCATAACATAATACACCCAAGTTTTGGCCTAATTTCTGTAGAAAGTGGGCATGCTGTGGGTACAATAACTGTTGTCACATGTGTGTTTTCTTTTGAACTGATGATGTTAGCAAAATAACTCTTTCCCTCCCCACCCTACCCACCACCAGCTTCTATGAACAGTTCTTCAAATTAACTGTAATCAATGCTCATTTTAGCTGAAATCCAGCACTGCCTGGTTAATGCTGGCGATGTGGGATGTGGAGTGTTTGAATGCTTTGAAAACAATTCTTGCGAGATCCGAGGCTTACACGAGATCTGCATGACATTCCTGCACAACGCTGGAAAATTTGATGCCCAGGTAACACAGTGAAATGTCCTACGTACCTACTTGCTTCCAATATACACATAGCGTGTATTCTAGTTCTTTACCGCATCTTTGGGGAAAAAAAGTTACCATTTCAGAGCAAATCTACTTTTGTACATGAACAGCTTCAGTAAGAATTTTTCTGTTGAAGGGCCCAGAATCAAGACCCAAGAACAGTAACAGATCAGCGGTTAGCAACCTGTGCCAGGAGACAGGCTGTCTCTAGCTACAGCTCCCTGTGATCACTTCCTCCTCCTGTACCTAGCATAACTAAATCGGAACACAAATGTAGCTGAACATGGTTTTCAGAAACACTAAGGGGGTTAAGCTTCTACACTATGTTTGTTCAAAGCTGATTCTGAAATGCAGCTTGGGCACCCAGTTTATTTAGATGTATGGAAATATATCCCAATATGCAGTCATTAAAGTTGGTTCTCAAGACTTGCACACCACCGGTACAGACAACCTCCTAAAGCTGCTGTATTCAAATAAGTCTTTGGATCAAGCACTGACGTTAAAATACATTATTTACATGGTATGCAGTATTAAATTTGTCTCCTTCATTTTCTCCCCAGACCATTTATGCATCATTGAGACATCCTGTTATTATGTCTTGTAAACCTACTCTCCCATTTCAGTGTGGAGGGAAGAGAACATTATGACGGGCCAGCAGCATTTGGCTTGACCATGCAGTTTACAGTATAACTTGACTAAAAGCACCAGCCTCGTGGCACAGTTAAAAGCATGGTATAAAGTAGAGCTGTCTTCAGGATTCAGCCTGTTCCATGAGGGATAGTGGGACCACCCAGTAAGAAACATTTTTGAAGTGCTGGAGTTTTAGGCTCAAATTCTCAAGGATGTATAAAGGGTCTGGCTAGCTGTTAAAATGGGAATTGCTTCTTCTGTGGGTATCTGAAAACCTGCAACTTCATTTCCAAGTGGCTTCCAGAAAACTCTCACTTATTTTTGCACAATAGTTCGTCAGTGAACAAAGTTGACCAAAGTAGTAAGCCCTGTTGGGAAGGGAAACGTCCCTACGAAGGCTAGGCATAGCCATTGATGCCTGTTCCCCGGGATCCCCAGATACTGTTAATCAAATACAGCCCATTTCACATCCAGGCTGTCTTCATTGCAATGCAGAAGCATTAAACCCCTGGAGCTTTATTTAATAGAGGTGACTTTAGCCTCTGTTATGACATGCCTTTTCGTGGCTCATCTCAGTATTACCAACAGTTATTTCAGGCTGCATTAAATGACAAGACTAACATTGGCCACTTTCTATTCTTTGCTTTCTGCTCTTCCTTGTCTCTGAAACCTAAGAATTGATGTCAGGTCTGGTTTGCATAAGAGTTTTCTCTCTTTTTTTTTTTTTTTTTTTTATCCTTATTTGCCTAATGTGCTGTGCATGTTTGTGACTGAAAGGAAGGGCAAGTAAGTGCCTTTGGTATAGGGAATAGAAGGGGGTGATGACTGAAGCAGTTCCTTGATCGGCAAGAAACATTTCTGGCTTGAAACAATTTGGAGACAAAATCTGCTTGCAGGTCTGGGTGAATCTTAGTTCATGTCAGTGGAACTGTGCTAGTGTACTCTTTGGATAAAGGTTAACAAGAAGTTGGTCTTCATGAAGCACTTGTGTAAAATGATCTGAAGCTAATGAGGAGATGGAGGCAGTGCAGGAGGCTTCCACACACCTATTGCTCAGCAAAGTAAAGGGAGTCTGAGCAGAGCTGTCAGACTGTGACATGCACACCGTGTATGGCAGCTGTAGTATCAGACAGCAAAGACAGAAAAGGAAGGGATCGTTTTGATGGCCAGTAAGCAACCAAATGAAGGAATCGCAAACAGTGGTTAAGGAGATGCTGCTAAAGCAGCTTTCCTGCAACTTACGTTTTTAGTTTCTTGATTTGATTTTTTTCTTTTTAATCTCACTTAGAATTTCTTGCAGCAAACAGCAATCAAGACTTGCACTGTAGGATTATTATTGAGTCTCTCTCTGAGGAAGTGGTAGTAGAGAAAATAGTGACACATGGGGAATGGGGCAGGTGCATACATGTATATGAGTTTGCAAACTAATTTTAAAATTTAAAAAAACTAATTTGCAGTTACTGAATGAGTATCTGCATGTGGTCCTGGGGACGTCAGCTATGGCAGGATGCCCTCTCCGTTGTGTGAACCTGCTGTGCTGACACCTCAGAAGTGAACAAAGCCAGTAACTCAAGCGCTGAATTATTTCAAGGTGCTTACTTTTGCCCTTTCCCTTGTTGGGCATTCAGCTGTTGGGGCAGAGGAAACCTCAAAATACCAGTGAGGAAGCCCTGTGTGTTCGGCTCCACTGGAATAGCAAGGCCAGGTAATTTGGCATGATCTTTAAGGGCAGAGAAACAAAGAGTAGAGGGGGGGGAAAGCCATTAAGTGGTGCCCTTAGCAATCTAATAACCCTTGACATTGTCCTACAGAGGAGCAGCTAGCTGGGTATAAATCAACTGCTGTGCTTAATGGATAAAAATACAGACCTACTCCATTTCTTTTCTTCTCAGGGAAAATCCTTCATTAAAGACGCTCTGAAGTGTAAGGCTCATGCCTTGAGGCATAAATTCAGCTGCATCAGCCGTAAGTGCCCTGCCATTAAAGAGATGGTGTTCCAGTTACAGCGGGAGTGCTACCTGAAGCATGACCTCTGCTCCGCTGCCAAGGAGAACGTCCAGGTCATTGTGGAGATGATTCACTTCAAAGACCTGCTGCAGCATGAGTAAGTGCCTCCGCGCTAGTGCAGTCAGAGGCGTGGGAGCTCCTTCCAGGAGCATGATGGTGCCGATGGGCTGTGCATCTGCCCAAGAATTGTTTCACCTCCTTCTGGCCTTAAGCACGTCTTGTTTTCCCATGTACCAGACCAAGGTAATGCTTTCTTTGCAGGGGCCCTCAAAGACTAGTTTGTTTATGAAGGGCTAAATGTGACTGTGGAAGGGAATGGAGCGGGTTGAAGTTGGATCTGGCTGTCTTTGGTCGTTTAGCAAATACAGTGTCAGTGTCTGCAGTTTCCAGAGGCTTCTCACAATGTCTCTGCTTTCTGAGCTCAAAGGCACCATTCCTGACCCCAGTATCTTGTTAAAGATGACAGCTAGAGGAGAATGGGGAAGAAGGTCTAAGCTAAGTTGTCAGTAAGATGATAATTTCTTCTTTAAATACAAACTTTCAAATGTCTTGTAGTTAATTGTCCCTGAAAGAGCTGCAGTCCCCCAGGTAATCTTCCATTCATCTTATTCCTTATTAATCTCAGATGCTTTTTAATAAAACATGGAGGTGTACAAAATGAAGACACAAGTCAGATTTTGAGGAGTTCATTCCTCTGACTGGGAACACAGCTGCCCTCTGAGGAATGGCAGGCACGAATCCTATTTGGAATTAATCAAAGCTGCTACACGACAGCAACAAACCAGGCACAAGCTGTTTGTACCAACTCTTTCTGCACAGATGCAAAAATCGGAGCCTGTTTTTCTTGCAGGTGAACATCTCATTCCCAAACAAGAAGGCTGAGGCACAGCCAGGCTTACCTTAGAGCATCTTCCTACCATGCCTCTATGCTTTCTTATCCATAGCAGATATTAGCACAGAAACCCCAAATCCCAGCAAGCATGACAGATACTTTTTTTTTTTAACAGAATAATTTCTTCTGGACTTCTAGCCTTGCATTTTCATTGGTCTCCAAATGACCTGTGCCCTGATTCCCTTACTCTCTGTTGAAAACCATCCCCCCTAATACTTAAGCTGCAGTTGCAGAGAGACACTTTGATGCCAGTTTATTCAAATGCAGAATCATTTGCTGTGGTTCCTACGAGCTGAACAAGGTGGCCTGAAAGCAAGGCCCTTTATGTGGACATTCCTGAGGTGGGATCAAAGGCATGGCTGGTGGCAGATCTTGGCCTTGCCCGGGCTGCTGGCTGTGCCCAGGGCGAAGGGCAGCATTCCGCTGCCTTGGGAAGAGGGGAATCGGGGCTCCATCCTGCACAGCAACACCTCTCTGTGGGCAATGTTCAGTCTGGGTTAGTAGGCTATAAATTGGGTACTTGGTACCAGTTAACCCCACCACCACCATCATTTGGAGATGAGAAGAACTATGAAAGTAACAGGCCTGTCCAAAGAGAAGTTATCCTTATTTTACGAACAGGCTAAAGCAGGACTGCTCAAAGGCAGCTGCATATTTCTGGGGAGCTTAACTGGGGGGTTCTTGGTTTGAGAAGAGACAGATCATTCAGCTGAACACCTATAATTTGCATGATCTCATTTAGAGCTTCCTACACCTCATTTTCAGCATCTCACTGAGTCTGAGCTTAGCTTTCCTATGCGGGACTCCCCAAATAGAAGCCAGCCAGCCTCCTCCCCTCCCCTAAATTTAGAGGCCATCTCTGAAGCTTTTGAACTAAGGAACTTGTTCAAGATCAATAGGCAAGTGTGGCAGAGCTGGAAATAAAATCACATCTGCTGACTTGCAGCCTTGTGCTCAGTTCAGGTACTATGGTCAGGCCAGCTGAAATGCAGAAAGTAAAACAGTGAAGGAGAAATGGGCCAGTATTAATCCACAGGGCTCTGGCAGACTCTGAATACCTGAAATATTTGGCAGCTGAGCCGCTTTTTAGTCATACCAGCAACCTTTTTCTTACAAAGATTTTTGTAAAGATTATGCCCAATTTCAACAACCAATTTCTCTCTTTTTTT
Source organism: Scopus umbretta (assembly GCA_013400535.1). Lineage (NCBI taxonomy): Eukaryota > Metazoa > Chordata > Aves > Pelecaniformes > Scopidae > Scopus > Scopus umbretta. The sequence goes on from VZTL01048989.1 coordinate 32,326, forward strand.
TTTTTTTTTTGCCTCCTTCTGCTGGATCACTTTGTATGCAATGTGCTCAGTTCTCTCTCATCTATTGTTGTACGTTTAAAACAAAAACTAAGAGCAGGGAAGCAAGTGGCAGCTCTCGGACTTGCTCTCTGACTGTTTCATCCTGACAGTTTTCTCCCAATGAGTGTTGAGGAACGTGATCAGGGCGGTGAAGTCTCCTCCTGAGTCAGCTGCGGTGGGGTGGGGGTCAGGCCGATTTGCTATGGTGGAAGTGGTGACAGGCCTTGGCAGATCAGTTGGTGCTGCATTCCAAGTAGCTTTTTTTTTTTAAATGGCAGAAACAATCCAAACATGGGAAATATTTTGAGACAGGGGAATAGGTGGCTTTCCAAGATTAGTCATTCAAGATGAGTTTAAGCAGTTGGGCAAATTAAAATCAGGGTAGTGTCAGACACTGATTATAATCTGTTGGTTTTCCTCGTCTCTTCTGACTTAGTTCATGGGAGGAGATGTAGACTTGTCTGCAGCCACTAGAGCTGGTGGACTATGTGCCCAGAGGGTGTACCCCCACCACCTCATACAACCATGACTGCTGACCCCGGGCAGTTCTCCACTTGCAGTGTGGATGGTTCCTACTGTGGAAGACTTTTAAGCATGTCCTTCTGGGCCTGCTAGCAGCTGAGCAGTTGTGTCAATAGACAGCATCAATATTGACCCACAAAACTTGTGACCACAACTACTTTAAAATTGCTGCACTCAGTGACCCGTGGCTGAGGAAGCTGAAGTGCTTGTGCTTGGGCTGCATTGTGCTGCGGAGCACAGAGGGACGGGTGGGAAGCAGAAAAGGTATTTGGCCATGGCTCATTTGGGGTCCTTGTTTGGCTGGGAAAAGGTACATACTGAAAGCTGTACTCAACTCTGTAAGAAAGTGAAGAAAAAAACCCCTTGGTGTGGGAAGAAGCAGTGCCACCAAAGCAGATTTACGTGTGCCTGAGCCCTGTGCAGTTGGATCCTGAGTCCAGATAGGATCTTGCTTGTGGTGGAGATCAACACCTGGTGCTTCAGAGAAGGCTAAAGATGATGAGAAAAGCCAGAGAACCTCCAGTTGAGTATCTGTTGCTCTTCACAGAGGTGAGAAAATGCCTCCCTCTTGCAGACTAGTGATCGATGTATGCTCTGTACCAGCCGTTCACCTGTACATTGCAAGCTGTTTGGATGAATTTGGTGGCTCTGGACTTGAGCAGGTTTCCTTTGTCATGTATCCTGACTAATAAAGATGAAGGGGCATGGAAAGAGAGAGAGGCAGAAGGTGTGAGACAGCATTTCTTCCATTTGACAACCCCGTTTACCAAGTGTGTAGACCTCTAATATTCCTCTGTTGGACATTACAGTTCTCCCAGAGCATCTTCGGGTGGGGGAGCAATCAAGGCAGACCCAGCACTTGAGTGAAGCTTTGTTTGACAGGATGCCATCATGTGCATTTCTTACAGCGATATGGCTGATTAGAATATAATATATTGCATAATAAACATACAGTGCAGAATTGCTCTACAAGGCTGCCAAGTCAGTGGGGTAGCAGGGCGCTAATGCTGCTGAATTGTGCTGCGCACAAGGGAGGGTAAGGCAGAGATGCCATTACATTTGTTTACTGATAGATAACCCTTATGTGTTTTTTTGACGCTCCTCTGTGTCCTTTATCTCTAGGCCATATGTTGACCTAGTGAATATCCTGCTCACCTGTGGCGAGGAGGTGAAAAAGGCAATAACAAGAAGCGTCCAGGCCCAGTGCGAACAGAACTGGGGAAGTCTGTGCTCCATCCTGAGCTTCTGCACCTCAGCTGTACACAGTGATGCCATCCTGGGTCCCGAGAAGAAGCTGGGTGAAGCCAGCAAAGCTGCTGCTGGCCACGGGGACATGCTGACCCGCTCCGACTCCGACCACAGGGAGAGCTCGCGAGCATCTAAGGGAGAGAAAGGTACTAAGGGCCACTTGAACGCCCATGCCCGGGTGAAAGCTGGGGGCCACGGTCCCAAAGGGGCACATGGGATCATGGACCGGACAGACGAACTGTCCGACTTCTCTGACATCCGGAGGTGAAAAAAGGCACCAACTCCCCATTCTCCTATCCTTCCCCTCCACTGGAAACTTCCTCCGTTGAGTCCCATCTTCCTGTCTATGGACATTCCAAAGCATTTCCCATTCAGAGGTCAAGCACAGGGCATTGCAAGATATATATATATGGACCTCAGCAACAGTGTATATAGTAGAAAAGGGAGAGCAGTGGCAATGGGTTATCGATCCAGCAAACTCAACACTTGAGCAGCCACCACATGTGGCAAAATGTCTCCGACTAAATTGTTTTCCCCTTTTTTATGAAATGGATGTCAGCTGAAATTTAGGATCTTGTTTGGGGGTTGTTGGGTTGTTTTGGGGGTTTGGTTTTTTTTTTCCTTGGTCCCCTTGGCTGGGGAGAAGGTTCCAAGACATCTCTGCCAGATTGCATGTGGCCGCTTGTGGTTTAGCACCTCCAAAGGTTTAGGGCGCAGCCTTACAGCAGATGGCTGAATTCCAGGGGGATTTGGTTTCTGCCTGTGGCTGAGAACATGAGAGCTCAAGGCTCTCTATGTGATGCTCTGTAATGAAATAGTTACCCCGTCTCTTGCACAGGAACCGTGCAGTCTGGAGCTCCACCGCTTTCTCTTTAACTAACTTCTGAGCCGTTGTTCCCATCTGGGTGATGCTGCCTAGCTTAAGTGCCCCCTGTTTGTTTTTTAACCACTGCATAACTTGACACTTGCTAATCAGTCACTTAAGCATATCGAAGGTGGAGTAGTCACTTCCAGACAAGGCAATGTGACTGTTAAGACTTGCAGAGTATGGAGGACCTCCAAGAGTATGCTCATGGACCTCTAAAAACCCTGTGCATATTCTCTGCTTACACCTGTCCACTCAGTGATACAGGTCCTCCACCCTTACAGACAGTCCAAGCTTAAATGATGCATATAGGCTCAGACAGTGAAGGACCCCATATACTTATTTCTTCTGTAGGGCTGCATTGGAGGCCCATCAGAAATCTGTCTCTCCTTATCAGTAGCATGGTGTGGTTTGCTGGGATGTGGAGCCCCACACTAACCTGCCTATCAGCTGTGGTTTATCCAAATGCCAAAGATATGGAGAGGGGGTTGGTGTGTTTTATTTGTCATGCAGATAATGACCACCAACCTCTGCAGAATGAGTTACTAAAGATGAAGAGTGTCAAAAGCTTATTATCCCTAAGCAGTTTTAAGTGTGAATGAGGTGTTCGGATGCACCTCTCCTACCCCCTATGCAATTGTAATTCTCAGGTTGCAGATCTGCAATCCTATATCCCCAGATACTGTACTGGAAATGGAGGTTACAGCATCCACAGGGACAGAAGGGTAAGCTCTTCAGCTTCCTCTAGAGAAAAAGCAAGTTTTCTTAGAAAGTGGGAATCACACCAGGGATTTGAGCCTTCTCATTTAGAAAGTTTGGGAGGAAAGCTGTGGGGGCAGGAAGGCAGTTCAGTAGAGACAGAACGTACCCAGTGAACTAACGTACGTCTTGTCGCATGGTGGGAAGGAGCTGTATAAACAGTAGAGGGTGTTGGAATTTGGCTACAATTTCCAACTCAGATTTTAGTTACTGCTAAGTGAACACAGCTCCTAATAGCTATATTCAGGGTTTAATGCATGTATCCACCCGCAGAAGTTATAGGCATTGCTTTTAATAGAAGCCATGTAGGAAGCAAGAGAGGACCGTTAAGTTGAAAAGGTGTGTCTCTCTGTGATCACCAGGTCTTTGTTTAAAGACGTGACCTTGATCCTGCCCGATTTTAGCTAAGTTCTATGACAAAATTTTCATTCGACTTAATTGGGAGAGGTGGGATCAGGCCAGGTACCGTAGCAACGAAGACCATGCTGACCTGAGGTGTGGAGCTCCTGGCAATGAGAGTGCCAGCTGCCCCGTTGGGTTGTAGTACAGCTCTCCCACGGATGGGGCACCCAGCCTGTCCCACGGAGGAGCTTCCCATGGTTGGTTCAGGCCTGCCTCTGACGGCCAGCTCTTCTGCTCCAAAAACTAAGTGGCTGACCATAAGAAAGTTTCTAGCAAGGGTTTCCTGTGAGCGTCCTCTCCTCCTTGGTGGCATATAGTCACCATGAAGAACAAGCTCAAACCAAAAAGACAATCCAAGCATTTTAGCAAAAAAAAGAAAACAAACACAAAACAGAAACAACAACTTGCTACCAACGTAATGTTCTTGCATTGAACTAAAATAAGATCCCTCTCTCATTAGAGGTCTGATTCATCAATGGGAACCAAACAGAGACCTACATCCTTGAATGTCTCAGTCAACATATCACCTCAGCATGCATACAGTTTTATTTGTATTCATTTGTTCTGTGGGGAAAATTGTATATTCCCCTTGTTTAGTCAATGAAAATTTGGGGGGGGAGGTCGGGCAAGCTGTGGGTGGGAGGGATTTTTGTATAAGGCATAACTTTTTTTTCCTCTGTGTGTGAAGATTTTATGTGTTCATCTACTGATTCCACATATGCTATTATTGTAAATATTTAACATTTCTATTTATTATAGTGTCTCCATTTAAAAAAAGAACACTGCTGGCTATGATAATTTAAACTTACGTTATGACCTGTGTTGTATATATTCATGCCACTAGTATGTTTTTTTATGTTTAAAGCTGCGTAAATATAGTTTTATACAGTTCCATAATGTTATTGACAGCATAAATCATTTATTTATTGTTAAACCTTCTTTCATACCTAACAAATAGGGTGCATTTTACCTGAGATTATTTTATTGTGACATCTGCATAGCCTTAATTCTTTATAAAAAAGAAAAAAAAAGTCCACTTAGATACTGTATGATGCTTTAATTAACATTCCTTATGAACTTGCTGTTCATGAAGGAGGTTTAGCTTAAAAGCCAAGGTATGAATGTTTCCTTTACGCTTTGCATCTGGAATGAGCCTTGTTCTGGAATGAAAATACTGGGAGAAGCAAAATGCCTACTGGAAAAAGATAGCAATGAACCCTGGAAAATGCTGTCCTAACTTAAAGTGCTGAACTAAAAAGAAAAAAAAAAAAAAANTTGGCTGACCACAGCACCTGCCTGTGGGCGAGGTGTCAGCAGTCCCCAGCACGGGGCCAAAGCCCTCAGCACTGGATTTTAGCCAGACCCATTAACAAATACAATAGCAATACTTTCTAAAAGCTGTACTAGCTGATAAGATTTGTCCTGCATACATAAAAAACCCAGTCAGTTCATATAGTAGCAAGAGTTATCCCTTCAAGATTTTAAAAACAGAGGACATCCATTTGGCTCTCCACTGTCAGCTATTAATAAGTACCAGCCAGTGGCTCTGTGCAGGGTGTAACAGGCACATACAGTAGCTGTAATTCTCTCTCTGATCACTCCATCACCATCCCAGCAATGATCAGATATCAAAATCTTAAATGCTTACTGGAGTTGCAGCAAAGGAAAAAAGCAAAATCCTAAGATTTACAAAAAGCAAGCTGCAGAAACAGCACTTTGTGTTGTCTCCAAAGTAATTTTCATACAGCGTTGGGGTGTAGGCAGCAAGGGGATGAGGAAATTATGAGAAAGCACCTCAGAACATAAAGCATGGATTTTTTTTTAAGGCTGCTTGCATGAAAAAGCACATTTTTAACACTCCTTCTGTGGGGTTTAAAAATAACTAATCCAGTTGAAGCCTTTGGATGAGATGGGCTTCACATGTCTAAATGTGATTTGCAGCAATCCAGGACCTGTAGCTTTTCTTTGCCTTTAGGTGCAACAGCTCTTTATAATCCTGCCATGGACTGTCGTCAAACACCAACGAGAAAGTGCATCTTGCCAGCAGAGATGTGACAGAGTTTGGTGGGATGTGATCTCAGGCTAACCTGCAGCCAAGGAATATCTTGTGCTGGTGTTGGACCACTCGTTGGCGTTAAAGATCCCACTGCATTTTTTTGCAGGAGCTGGTCCACGCTGTGGCTGTGATGCAGCTAAGATAACTGCATTCTGCCCTCTACCATCTTCCTTGCAATGTCAACTAGAAAAGTTATTTTTCATCTTCTGATGCATAAAGTGGTGAGACTGCATTCTGCTCTAAAAAGTAGCTAGACATTAGTGATAGAGAAGTGACCCTTACCTTCCCTTAGGGCATCACATCTCACAAAATAGCACAGTAAGTAATGGTGCTGACATTAAAGAGTACAGAAGCACAGAGAGAAATAGAAGCCCTAAAACAGACTGCAGAGCAGGGATTCTGCATTGCACAACCTTGAAAAGTGTATAACAAAATAAGTTTAATACCAGCATATAAGTCTGTTTCAAGACTGGAGTCGTCTTAGTTCAATTTGATCTGAGTCACTTTACAAGTGAGGTAAGGAAAACCAAATCAAGGCAATCCAAATTGCAAATGCATGTCCATACACAGGTCTCATCCAATTGAATAAATCCCACCAAGATTCAGACATGTGGTCCATTTGGATCTATTCTCCTACGGGCTCCCTGTCTAGCCTCCCAAAAGAACAAAATTAATTCCAGATACTGGCTTGCACAGGCATACCAAAACATTTACAAATGTATATAGCAATTTACATATGTCAGCCCACGTAGTGAGCTGAGTCAAACTTACTGCCAGTGCTTCTGTCTTTGTCTTTACCGGTTCCTAGGTACTGCCCTTCACTCTCCTCCCTGAGCCCACGCCTGGAGATGCCAGGAGAGCCAAGGCAGCTCCAGAGCAGCGCTCTGCTGCGTCACACCTGATGAATTCATCTCAGCGATCTTCCCAGGTGAGGGAATAGTTAAAGCTTGCTGGGAAGCCTCTCAGCAGTGCATTTTTAAAGCTATTTCCTGACACCTCACCAGAAACACAAATCCCACTCAGTTTTCGCTGCTAGTTATGTTCATGTTTCCATGCTCTCCTCACAGACTCTCGCAGGAAAGGCTTCTCTCACACCTGCTAAAGTCAGGAATTGCTGCATGCTTCCCCCGCGACAAATACAGCAAATCTCAAGCCTTGAGCAGCACCGGGCAGCCTGCATCACCCAGACCCATCGCAGTCACCTGCTCCGTGACCAACCAAAATTGAATCATGGAGAGGGGATGTAAGGGGTGCAGCTGGACCTCCCTGGAGGCAGGAGCTCCACTGATGCCTCACAAGGTCCCTCCCACATCTGTTCCTGTGGTCCCAGCACTAACAGGTCCTGGCAGAGGGTTGGGGATAAGCATAACCATATAATTAGTGAAATCCTACCAATTTTTGTTTCTGTACATTTTCTTTAGGGAAAAACATCCCAGCCAATGGAGCATCTCATTTTGAAATCAAAACCTCATGTCTTTCTTGATTGGGAATGTAAAATGGGGACTTGAGGGTTTAAAGACATGACAAATTATGGGAAGCTGCAGGGGCTGAGAATTCCTATCTCCAAGGATGCCGACTGTTATAGCCTTGACCTTTTCTGCAAATACCATCCTCCCTTATAAAAATGTGGCTTGGTGTTTATTTAGAAATTCTTTTAAAATAAGAAGTCGTCTTTGGAGAGTCTGCTGTGAGGTTCTCCACATAGATGGGGATATAGCTTTTTTTTAGGGTATTCCTCCACTGGAAAGTAGTGCCCTAGGGGCAGTGCCACGTGCTGAACCATGCTGCCATGCATCTCAGTGGCTCCGGTGACACTGCAGAGATCAGGTCTGACACATGGTTTTGAATAGGAACCTCGATAGAGTTGAAATTGAGCCTGGGTCAGCTTACACGGTGCAAGAACAAAATGCCCCTGTGGCACAGATAGCACCAGCTTCCCTGGTGTCATTGGAGATACAAGCTAATGGAAAGGCTAGAATCAGGCTACATTTTAACATAGCACAGGATCAGCCTGTGCTGTCTAAGACGTTATGGCACATAATCGCCTCTCTAAACCCCGCTTCCATTTCTCAGATTTTCTGCAGTTTGTATCTGCTTTTCTCTATCCCACAATCACACCGGGCTACATTTGTCACCCATGAATAATCCCACTTACATTGCAGAGTCTCTTCCTACCCTGGAGAAAAATGCAGTGGGAGGTGTGGGGAAGCTCAGTGAAAGCTGACAGCCAGGAGAGACTGGGAAAGGCCTACAGAGCGCCTTATTTAGATGTCCTATTTTAAGATAGAATGAAGAGGAACTATGCACATTCAGCATTTTGTTAAACTGACGTGAAATCGAGCCACTACGAAATCAGTTTGCAAAGGGGTGCGGTGCACATGCTTGAAGACTTCTTGAAAAGATCATTATTATTATTATTTACACTTGCAGTAGCTCCTGGCTGTCAGCAAATCCCAACTTCAGGGCTACTGATCCATATATCACAGGAGAAAGGCCTGGTCAAAAGAGTTTCCATCGCCATCAGTAGAAGGAAACGTTGCCCTTTGCCTCTGCATACAGAAAACAAAATTGTGCCTACCTGGGCACACAGCAGTAACTCACTGCACAAGATGCTTCCGAACAATGATCACAGGAATTATGTGTTTTCCTCTCGGATCTACCACCTACACTTACTGGTCCCAAAGCTAACACTAACCGATGATGACTCTGCAGAATCTCATCAAAAGTATTTTGGCCTGTACAGAACGAGGGAGTTAAAGCAGCCAGGATGCCTTGGAAGGGGCAGAGGATGCCCAGGGAAGCTGAAATGGCTCTGCAGCAGGAAAGGGCTCCCAAGGGTCCGGGCAGCCCACGGTGGCAGCTGGCTGACTCTGCAGATTCCTGGAAGAGTAGATGTATTTTGTGGCTATCTGCATTACATGGACCAGTGAAAGCTGGCCACAGCCAACAATCCAGGACCGGGGAATGAGTCTTGGATAATAATTAAAGGCACAATCTTGGGTTCATCAAAACCTCTGGTAAAACATCTTATTGATAATAGTAGGACATTAGGATTAGGTTCCTGCTCAAGCGGGGAATCACTAAAGGTTTCCTGATTGCATAGGCTTATCAGGAATAGTCTTAACAAAATCAGAAAATAGATGAGGCTGAAAATAATCTCTTCACAAACATCCCACATTCAGAAATGCCTGGATCCGGGGCATGGGGCGTTTTTTTTGCAGCACTCCCTACGCACAGACCATTTGCAAACTGTGGAAGAGCAGGCAATCCATAGTGTCTTTCAACAGCATCCAGAATTGTATGAGGCACTTTTAAATATGACAAAGATAAGACTTAAATGCTGCTTTTAAAAACCTAAAATAAAGTTTACTAAGCTTTATGACATTATATACCGTACTGCTTGAATTCTGGCCATCCTAGACGTAATGACCTCTCCCTTTCCTTCTGTTGATCATGTAGCACAGCTTTAGTACAGCATGGAAAAGTGGTCAGACCCTCTCTTCAAAGGAGAAAAGACCTATTATACTCTCCCAATGAAGACGGTAGCAGGATGATAGCATTTATTTGAGAAAATACAGGAGCTATTCTAAGCAGTATCTTAGAAGTCAAAAACTTGAAAGGGTGGAGTAAAAAAAGGACCAGGAGACAGTACTGAGCATATGTGATGATGCCATTTAAGCACATAAACTCATTTAGGAACTTGCTTGGAACAAGCTGTTCTTACAGTATTGCCAGACTGACCAGAAACAAGAACAGCATTGAGGTCCAATTGACCAATAAGTTGGTCAAACCCTCTCTCATGAGACTGCCAGCCAAATTTGTAAACATTGAAGGTCAAATAAACATACAAATGTCGCAACTTATTGGATTCACATTCCTCTGGCGATTCACCTATGTTTTCTTCTATCAGGACTAAGGGTTTGAGGAGATGGTGGGCAGCTAACAGGAGGATCACATTCTCTACCAGCATGAGGCACAGACAGTACAGAGAGGGCAGAGGCTGCAATGAAAAACCTAAACTTCATAGGAAAAAGAAACCCCAGACCCCAAGCAACACCCTTGCTTATCTTTGAAAGAAAACCGCAAATATTTTCCAATCTTTGTGATTCTTTTGAGGACGAGACAATGAGCAAACTTAAAATCCTTCAGGGGCCATAAAACCTGCCAAGCCATTATAAACCAGGTACTATCACTGAGGGAGTGCTTTGGAGCAGCATCAGCAGGAAGGGAGGGAATAACCTGAGAGGTGGCTCATCTGCAACAGGGATGGCGTTTGTCCAGCAGCCTGAATGCAGCAACCACAGAGTGAGGCACAGCGTTGCTGGAAGGACGGCTATGTAAAACACACACACTACTCTAATTCAGCAGACTCCCCCCAGCCCTCGTCCCTGCGCGCAGACCGCATGAGGTACCTTCGTTGCAGTGAGCGTGCTCTGTCCTTAGGGCTGTCACTGGCAGAAGCCACACGCTCTTGCAGCTGCTGCAGGATCCAAGGTTGTCCCCTGGCTGCGACTGCAGCGCCACAGGTGTAGCTGCACCGTGGAACACCCATAGTAATGCTTACGCAACTCTGTCTCTAATACGCTCAATGACACACATACCCGCAAACACAGCTTACTCCTCCAGCAGAAATACAGCGGGACCAGTCCTAGGGACTCTCCTATGGGACTGGCAACTCTGCAGCCATGTGACACGAGGGCTGGTGCCCTGACTATGGTATCTGGTGTTGGATAAATCAAAAATAATTCTGACTGCAATCCCACAACCCACCAAAATCACTGCAAAAGCATAAAGCTGGCTCCAAACTGTGTGTTCCCACTGACAAAAATATAAGTATGTTGATGTAGTGCATCTCAGCTCATACTCATATTACTGAGCAATCTGGTAGTGCACAGAGTCAGTGGGGTCTGTGATACCCATGGCATCAGCTCGTAGGTTACAGTAACAGAGCGTGCAATTAGCTAAAATGTCTCTCTCTAAAAGAGAGACTCCAATACTCTTGCCCTGAGTTCATATGAAAATGGCAAAAAGGACTCAGAGTCCAACTAGATCAGGGGAAAAGGTGGAGAAAGAAAAATAAAGACATAGAAACATCAGTTCTTATCCACAGGACCATGCTGAATCCCACTCAGTACTGTCTGCAAATGGAGCAAATCTGTAGCAAAACCAGACAGAGAGGGAGAGAAATGGAGCGGGGGGGGGGGGGGGGG
>VZTL01048989.1:43457-59409 GCA_013400535.1 Scopus umbretta
GGAGGAGAGAGATAATACATTAATAGTTATCCCTGCACCTGTCCTGAAGGCTGGCTTTATTACATGGTCAGTGAGGCACCAATTCTCTGCAAATCTAGGTTTTCTTTTCCAATTATGACCAAGTGCCATTAGTTTAATTTCAGTATCTCTATACCTAATATCTGTCTGCAACCTGACAGATCTCTAACAATGGCAACTGTGTCTCTAAGGTATTGAAAAGCAAGAGAGAAAGAAGACACACAAGTAAGAAGGCCATCTCTGCTACATGTGGCCCTGCTGCTAATCTTGTCCTGCAGCTCAGATGCTTTCAAGCTCCAGAAAGGAAAGGAATTAGGGTTTATTCCTGTTGCAGAGCTGTATTTATAAGGCCGATAAAAAGAAAGGTATCAGAAGAAAGGAAGGATGCAAAGCAGGGACTGGATTAGCTGCCTTTAACTGCTTTGGTCTCTTTTTATCAGATAGGTGGAATTGCCACCAAAACAAAGGCCAGGAAGGATAACCCTGCTGTCTCCAGTTGCTAAAGCCCATCCACGGTGTTAAAAAAAAAAACTGTGAGAGCATTTGCCAACATCTTCACATCGCTAGTCAGGAACTGCGCAATCAGCCCCGAGCAGGATGGGTGGGTCAGCCCAACATTAACAAGCCCAGCTGGCTCTGCCTTGCACCCTTCTCAATAGTTTCCAAAGACAGGGCAACGATTTACCATAAAGAGGCCCTGGGGCACTGACGCGTTATTTTATTTCTGGCTTTGAGCTTCAGAAACATCCAGGATTCATGGACCTGAGCCGTCGCTCACACCAGGTGAATTTACCCGGGGGTCTCTGTTTCAGCCATACAACCGTTGGAAAGCTTCGGTGCCTGCTTTCCATCTGACAGCAGCACAGCTGAACAAGAGAGATGCAAAACTAATCATACAGAGAAGGGAGCCAAAAAGGGATTCCAGCAACATGAAAACCAGAGGGAAATGCCAGACTCATGCTCTCTGCGATCAGTATCTATGACCCTTCATTTTCCAAGAAGTTTCAATGATAAGGCAGCTCTGTCCAGGTGAAAGATATCAACAGGGCTAATTGTAGCTGAGCAGACTGATTCTCATAGCAATGCTGTTATCTCCCTGGATTCCAGCTCCCAGCGGCTGCTGTCACTGCTCATAAAATCCAGCAGAGAGACAGCGAAAGAAAGGCAGAGAAAGGGGGAGAAAGGAGAGAGAGAAATGAGGAAGAAAGGAACAGAGAGAGAAATAACAAACAGAAGGGAAAGTGTAAGAATAGTCAAAAAAGAAAGGGAAGGAACAGAGAAGATATGGGAAGAAGCCAAGGCAAATAGGAATCCTTAGCTGCTCCACAATTTTCTCTTAAAGGAGTTTCAAGAGAGTGGAACTGATAGCAGAAATTGCTCACTGTGGGTGGATGGCAAGAGGCAAACTCAACTCATCCCTTCTCTGTGGAGGTACCACTTCTGCAAGGAGAGGCCATGCAGACATGGAAGGCACAGAAAGTAAAGAAATTACTCCAGAGACATTACCTCTCTGCTGACTCTGCCAGCTGCTTGCTGCATATAGAAGGCTCAAGGAGTTTAAAAAAATGTAATAAAAAAGGGAATAGTACTATTAATGCGCTGCTAATGAGGTTTAGCCTGTGCACACAGCATAGCACAGAAGGGAGGCTGCTCTGGTCCCTGAAAACTCTGCCCTAAGAGCAAAGGGATGTGCTTGTCCAGCAGGAAGGGAAGGAAAAGCCAAAACACCAATAATTTTGCATCCACTACCACCACATCCCCTGCTATTCCTGCACCCATCCACCAAGTTTCTGGTCCCCCCTGCCCATCCCTTACAGTGCCCTACTCAATATCCAGATTTTGGACAGACCCAGCTTCAAATGGGCATGAGTTCTGGGCAAGCTTCCCCTGCACGGTCCCCAAGCCATGCCCTGTGCACAGCAGGAGCCTGCTGGGCACGTGCATGGCCAGCTGGACCTGTCAGACCTGCTGTAGTTGGCAGGTGGGTCTGGGCCACACGATTATTATTCTTGTTATTCCTCCTCAGATCCAGGTAAATACGTGGTATAAGAGTTCATGGACCAAGGAGATGACTCCCAAAACAGCCACACAAAGGATGGAAGGAGCAGTGAGAAGTGACTTGCTCAAGAGCATGCAGCAGAACAACAGCAATGTCTAGTGCAAGCCGGAAGGGGTTTGTTGCCAAAATATAGGTGTCAGGAGCAAGCTGATTACCTAGGTGCTAAGTTATCCAAGACACCCACCTGGGGCTGGTAGGTATGACCCAGGACCTCCTGGAGACCGGTGGCCTTCTGGAGCCGCAGTTGGAGGCCAAGTAGGACACCTAAGTTAGCAAAATTGACTACAGGCTTCTTGTAAGAGCAGTGCCTGATGCCCCAGGTCAGGCTGTCTCCCCATGCAAGGATTCAATTCTCTGCACTGGGGAAATGCCTCCAGCCGGTATTTGGAAGCAGAGTCATGTGGGCTCTGAGGAAAAAGGTCCAAACCCCTCACAACTTCTCTTAGGGTTGTGTGATTTAGGAATAAATGTCACAAGGATAAGAATAGAAAATAAGACATCGTACTCAGTCAAGGCCAACACTATCAACAAAACCAGTGTCAGCCTAAAAGCAACCTGCTGGATTATATATAGACAGCCAGTGGGTGCTCTCAGTGTAAACATTAACTTATTCTTACTAAATTTTATTTTTTTATTTCACCTACATACATTTTAAATTACATTAGAAATAGAATCAAACATACAATAACCTGTTGAAATCCTTTGCACTATAGAGAAAAATTGCACAAATCATATATGATGACAGCATTTTAAAGGCAAGTCAAACTGCTGAAATGGTGGAAGCCAAAGACCACAATCAGAATATGTCAAAAAGTTCAACAAGCTTTTGATTAAAATAACTTTTACTGCAAGTATGGAAAAAACAATCAGAGCTGTTCATTCTGATTTATTCAATCAGTTTGATTGAGGTAGTTTATCTTTCAGGTACTAATTAATGACTTGAAAAGCAGAAAATTTATTTTCCTCTTCCAGCCATGAAAAAGTATTTCAGAATACATTCTGCTACTAACAAAACCTTGAAGACCCTGACCAGGAAAAATACCTCATTTAACTTAAAAATAACCTTAATACCTCAGCTTTACATGCAGAACAGGCCTCTATATACTCACTTTGCTTTTTGTATGTATTTGATACATTAGACAGTTTCATTTAGATAATAATTCCTTCTCATGGTTTCTTTTCTGAATTCCCATTTCAATCCTGATAAATTTTAAGATAAATCACAAAAGAAAACCAAGTCTGGCCAAAAAAAAAAATAAATAAAATAAATAAAACCTCCCAAAAAGGTGCTATGCATCCTTTTCTTACATAATAAAGTCTCCTCCTGAGAATCTGAATAAGTTCATGATAAGTTGTATAACTGTGTAAGTAAATGTATACAGGTATGGCAAAAACCAGAACAAAAGCAGTGCACGGGATGTATTTAGGGCTCTGACCTACATCCTCTGGTCAACCACAGCAGACCAGTTTAAGATGCCCGAAGGATTTTGCTGTGGTTTGCCGATGGTCACCACTCCTGGAGCAAAACCGGCATCATGGGACACACACCTCCGTTTTGGGCGTTCCAGAGAGGAGTTTGTCACATCAGCTTAAGCCATCAACAAAGGTCAGTTTGCCCCCCAAAAACCAAGCTATCAGGCTAGAGAACTGGAAGTGCGGCTTGTCCTGTCCCACAAGAACACAAGATGGGGAACTGGGGGCAGTAATATCTTCAACTGCTGCTACTAGATTCACCAAAGCACATTAGCCAGAAAGTCTGACTGCAAAAAGTCCCAACAGTGTGAACCAGGATTTCTGCAAGGAAATAACTACAACCTACATCAGTCTGGGGCAGGGTGGGATTCATAACATGAACATCTTGATTTAAAGCATGATAATGTCAGTGATCTTCACCACTCGGATATACACCAGCCTGTCATGCTCAAGCCAAAGCTGCCCTTCTCATCCTGTGCATGACACAGAAAAAGGCACAGCAATATAGCATAGGGGGATAACGAATTTCCAGCCATATTGCCCAGACAGCCCGATATCTGCAGAGCAGGCAGGAGATTGAGGGATCACCGGTTAGTCCGTTTCCCCTGGGCAGGAAGAATCGGTGCAGGTTAGACACAACCCACAGCCCACCCCAGCACTGTTGGGGCTTGCCAGCCCTCCTTCGCTCTGCCCCACCAGGTCCCCCCATGCTGCCAGCAGCTCCTGCACCCACTCACAGCCATAAGCCCCGACTTTGCAGGGAAGGTCCTGTCCTCCAGCAGCAATGCCTACTGCACACCCTGGCTCTGAGACACAGCAGTTCTCACAGGGACACATTTCCCTATTCTGCAGCACCATCTTGCAGCAAGAGGGAGGAAAGCACCTTTCGCAGACAACAGCACGGAGACATGGACCTGAAGGACACAGCAGCCTGGACTGCAGTTGCAACCAGGAGCAAAACAGACAATAGATGAAAGATTTTGATTAGGAATGGGGATGCCTCTAGCATCCCAGACAAACCCCAGCATCAGTGCTGGGGTTCAACTGAACTTGGGAATAGTTCGCAGGATTCGGTACTTTACTGTTAAACTCTTCTGCCCTCACAGTCCCTTTTCTGCCTACCTCCCTTGCTGGTGAATGCTTTTCACCCAACTAAAACCAAGATATCTGCTGAATTCTCTGCTTGAACCTCCCCATGAGCATCACTCCCAGCACAGCCCTCCAGCAGCCACCAACCTACCCTGTACTGGCACAGCCATATCCATGACGAGAAGGAAACAAGTGTGACTCATTCACACAAAGGCAGCAGCAGGAGTCTAAAAAGTCTAATAACAACCTCTAAACTCTTGTTCCCCACTCCCAGATTTTCCACACTCTCTCCCACACAGTTTTGGAGCATTGGGGAGAGCAAAGGATGTGACTGAAACCATAACAGCAACAGCAAGAAGACGCTTTATACTCTTTTGCCTCCGACTGCTTAGGCAATATCAGATGAGACAGGAATTGGGAGAGGACACAGAGCACGTGGACGTGTTTGCCTAAGGTTTTCAGTCTGTTTGATGACATTCATAGTTAGGTCTCCTCACTTCCAGAGAGGAACTCGGCTTCCTCCTGTCAGTATCTAGATTTCTCAGATAACTCTGAGAATAACAACAGAGGAGGTGCAAGTACTTAAAACAGGAAGAATATTAATTTAGAATTACCAAAAAATGTCTGACGGGGTCTGAAGCAGTGGAAACCTGATATTAACTTTAAGTAAGCTTTAAGTGATTATTTCAAGAGTCTTTTTAGCAAAAGAAATTTAAATTTAAGAAGGCTATTTTCAGGAAAGTTACACTCAGACCATTTGTGTCATTAATTCTGAAGATAGTTGCATTTTTTAATGAGAAAAAATAATCCAAATGGACCAAAATTACCTATCACCAAGACATTAGAGTTTTTAATTCTCCAATAAAGAAAAGTGGAGTCATGTGCAACTGGGAAACAGGGCAAAGCTCATCTTCCTGCACACTGCAGGGTGCATTTTCCCCTTTGTGTCAGCCAGTGTAAGTGCACATAAAAACGTATTTCTATTAAAGAAAAACCCCAAGATCTTAACCAGAGGAGGGCTGAGAACAGCCACCACATTGTGTGTTGACTCTCAAAGGCGAAGCTTCGCCTCCTTTTGGCAATACCAACTTTTCCCACAAAGCCATGGCTCAAATTTGTATGCAGCAGTGGGAAAGGAGTATAAACTGTTTCTAAACTCAGTGGGTTGTACAGGCCACAGATTATGGTCGGGATTACCAAAGTTGTGTATATTTTGTCAAATTATTGAGGGGTGTTTTTGTTCCTGTGTCCTTTTCATTCACAGACTCTCTTGTGCTCGGAACTCTGCGTGTCACGGCTCTAGCTGGGAGTGCAGCTCCGGAATCTGCTTCAGTCTTTCCCGATATCCATAGTCCTCATCCTCCCCTCCCTGCAGTACCTTTCTGTTTTCACTTGAAGGCAACCTTGCGCCACACATGTCTATAAAAAGAACCGGGCTGGGAAAGCACCGCAGCTGCTTCACCCAACAGACATCCCACCTTGCAGGTGGAGAGAGGCTGGGCTCCAGGCACAGAGGAGAACCAGCTTAATTGTTCTTATAAGGTTTGATTCATCAACATTTGCACACTGCTGACTTTTCATTTAGCTCCTCAAACGTGATTTCAGCACTCTCTGATCACAGTCTTGTGAAGTGCAGGAAAGAGACAATCTGCACCTGCACGGGGAGCGTGCATGTCCCCGGGTGACACCTCAGTGCTCACCGCCCACTTTGGCTCTTCTCTTCAGCAAAAACATCAACAGTGACCACAATCAATAGCGGAGACAGAGCGGGAGCTCAATTTTGCATGGGGACAGAACAAGCTGGAAAGTATTTAGATAAGAGTGATATTTCCTAATCAGCTGTCCCTGAGGAATTTTATCCTTGGATACTCCGGGAGCCAGTTATCTTGGCCATTAGTGAACTTGTGAGGGACAGGTGAGATACCAGCAGACGGGCAAAGGGCAAAGGTAGCGTCTCTCTTCAAAAGCAGGGGACTGGAGGAACCAGGCAATTATAGAACTATCTTCTTAAATGTGATGCCAGGAAAAATACTGGGAGAAATAAAAATCTGAAAAAACCCAAGATTAATAGCAGGACCCATGGACTGGTCAATGGCAAGTGGTACAGCACTGTAATGTGTTTTAGGCAGAGAAGAAGAATACAAGGAGATGCAACATAGTAAAATTCAAAGAATCCAGGGCTTCAAACATCTTTTCCATTCGTCTTTTCCATTCATTTCAGGGAACAGCCATGTTGATAAATTATATACATCCACTTCTTGACACTACTTTGGAAAGAACAACCAGTAACATTACTGTGCATTAAGCTGCATTTATGAAACCACTCTTCAAAGCAGAGCAGTATTTAACATTTTCTTCTTTTCCTTCTGCTCAAAATGACCATCTGGCAACAGACTTTCTGGAATGGAGCCTTTTCTCTTGTTTCTGTTTGGGGACAAATCTGTGCCAACTTCCAGCAATTCATGTGATTTAGGGATGCAGAATATAGTTCTCTTCTGAAACGTACGTGGGCTTGAAGTCAAATTCAGATACTGAAAAGATCTGATGTGAAGCAAGCCGTGGGTTACAATACAGTTTTCTCTATGTGCATGCAATATGTCAAACTAGAAAGATTTGCATCCCTTTCCGTGCAGTCTCAGGCTAAGTGGTAAATCCTGTATGTTATCCACAGTTACTTTACTTGCCCTAAACTAACCCCATCAAACCTGTCTGAAGTTTCATTTAAAACTTCTAGGAACTTCCATTTGAAACCGTAGGATGCAGGATTCTCTTCAGATATAGCGGTCACAATTATGGTTAATTAACTTTTCTTTTAAAAAAAAATCAAAAGAAATTCAAACTGCAAGAACTTAAGAGGTCTCAGGGGCAAAACCTCCCATTTCAGAAAGATGTGGGAGTCTGGGAAGACAGTGTAGATTACCCTTCAAGGAAGAACAATTCTCCCTGTGCATCAGCCTGTGCTGGTTTTAGAAGCAAGATCTGAAACTTTTAAGAACTAGAGTGTAGGTCATATGCTCAGCTGCCACTGCATACACAGGGCCTTGGAGACACAGAGAGGGAAAAAAAAAGTTTCATCTAGTGACCTGCACTGCCTCTGCAACTATCTGGTCCCAATTCCACCTAGTCTACGGGCAGAAAATAGTAGGAAATTAAATCTAAGACCCTGCTTGGAAACTTCAGGCCAGGTTTCTGATCTTTTTTTCAAAATGTCCCAGCACACTGGTGACAGAGCTTTGAAACCTGGCCACGTCCATCTGGGGCACAGGAGCAGGCAAGGAGCTGCACCTCCAATGCTGGGAGAGAACATCAGCACGAGGGAGGAGCCAAGCTCTCCAGGCTGAAGGTCCTCAGAAGATTAAGCAGAGGACAGGCATGCAGCTCCCTGGGGAACGCCACCAGCCTCCTTTTATTTCTCAGGAAAGTCTCCAGGAAACTATCACTGAATAAACCTTTTTCGTAAAGGTCTCGTCTTTCTGGGTCTAAAATTTGGGAGGACAGTCTTAGAGTATGTTATAAATGGATCAAAAATATCTTGACTTTTACTGCTTGGAGAAAAAAAAGTGGCTAAACAGTACTTCCAAGGTAAGAGGCTACTGTTTAAGTAGAAGAAAAGACAGAGGCAGTCTCTTCACCTTTGCAAACAGAATGAAATTCAAAAAAACTCATCAAAACCCATGAGAAATTAATTACTTTTTAAAATTCCTTTCAGCTACCACAGTCCCAGCATTTATTTCCATTTATTAGATCTACTAAAGTAGGAGGCCTGAAGAAAAACTTTAAAATCATCAAATCGTGTTCCTTCTTTTCCAACAGCACAGAAAGCAGTCCACAATTTTCACTGAAGATTCTACCTATGCTTCATCTTTCCTTTTAGGAAATGACCACCTTAGAAGCCTGCCTAAACTAAAAAAATAAACATCTGCCAATAAGCCTGAAAATAATGTTGCAAAGTATTCGCATTGGTATTTTGCGGGGGTTTTTTAATAAAAGCTGTTACAACAGATTACAGCCCAGTCTGGACCATGCTGGTGTCCAAGTGCTGCATAAACATACACTAAAAGACAGATCATGCTCCGAAGACCTTCCCGTCAATAACAAGGAGGTGGACAGGGTCTTATCACTGTTTTGCAGGTGAAGCAGAGTCAAATTTGGATCCCCCCTCAAGGAGGCGCCCGCTTAGCTGGTGTAATTAAGAAGGCTCTAAGATCAGGAGAAGCCCTGGGGGCACCGCCCTGGAGCTGCCAGAGCTGCACCACAGAAAACCAGCCCTATTGCCTAAATCAGACCCCTCGATGGGCTGTCTGTAGAGTGCTTCAGCCGAGCCTACAGAAGACCAAGGAGCAGAACTAGATATTCTGAGAGCCATTCCAGAGTTTAAAATACAAGCCAAGCTTTCCTTTAACAACAGAGAGGAAAACTTCATGCCAATTTTACTAACCCTGTAGGATTTTTTGCAATGGCTCTTGATACGTGGTGAGCTGACACACCCTGCATACCCTCCTGTGTGTGGTAGGTCTGTCAGGGCTTTGTGTTTTAGGAGCCAACTGAGCAAGCTGCATCCAGCGCACAGGTGTGTTTCCCAGCGCAGGGGTGTTACGCTATGAGAATATGGTAGTTCTATTGAGATAACAGCATCGGAAGCACATGGCTCTCGAATATGGGACAGCCACTCAATCTACTCTAACTCGGTAATGTCCCTGTCAAAGCAGAATGAATATACAGCCTCCTGACTGACTCACCTTCAAAGGGCTGTATTATTTTCATGATTATTCTTTCTCCCTGATTTCCATTTCTCCTTCTGGGAAAGTCGCTAAAGTTTTAAATACCTCCATTCACACGAGACCCGTCTAAATTCCCGTATACCTATATCCCTGCATACATATGTGTGTGTGGCACCTAGACCCAGCCACGGAGGAAATAAGGCGCTGAGTTGGCTTTTTGACTACTTCTCAAATGCTTGCTGCTGCCTATGGTTGCAGACATGACTGCCTCCTGCCAAATAGTAAATAAAGGCTACTCCCTGCTCTGAAATTAATAGCAGCTTATTTTGCCTCCCTGCCAGACAGGCTGTAATCTAATCACACACCCTGTGGCTTTACCCAGCAATCGCTCTTTCCCTTCTACTGTCACATCGCATTGCATCAGGGATTCCTCGGCACCCGCCATCAGTACATTGGGATGGGATCTGCTCTGCAGCACATCCTGAGGCAGCCTTCCTTATGCGCACCTGTGGAGGCCAAAGTAGGAGGAGGATGTGTGCTAGGAGGGCTGGATCACAAACATTAACACAGCGTTACCCATCTGCAAAGCCAAGGGATGTTGTTTGCCAGAAAACCTTGATACACAGTTTTCCTTTCTCCTAAGTGAGCAATAGCTCTAGCCCAGCAGTGGCTGTTGAACAGCAGCACGTGGCTATTTGGTGGCTCACAGCCTACAGACCTCTACACTGTGGGTGCACGCTGCTTATAGGGGACTCCCGCTAATAAAACTCACAGCTATTTTTAACATATACAAAAGCCAAATGATAGAGGTAAGGAACTAGAGCAAGGCATTTATATCAAACTGATAGGGAAAGACTGACTGAATATGATGGTTCAAGCTGAAAAGAAAGGAAATGAGGAAGACAGAGGAGAGCAGCAGAAAAGGGATTGACCTGAAGCTTGTGGAAAGGTTAGCTAGCTGTGCTATTTTGGTTCAATTTGTTTGGGAGAAGACAACGAATACAATTAGCTTATCCAGCCAACAAGCTGGAAGGGAGTCCTGGACAAACATCCAGGAGGCGTAGGCCACTGTGTGTTCGTGGGTGTCCCTGATGTCACATGAACTACATCACTTCTCCAGGAGATGTAGAAGCAGTCAAGTCAGATGGCAAGCAGCCAGCCTGGGGTTGCTAAGTAGGCAGAGCAAGATCCAGAGCAGGCCTTGCTCTCAGATAAGTAGGCACACTCATATCTAGATGCACCCTAGAGTTGGACATACGGGTACATGGGTATGAGGGGCTTACCAGTGCCAAGGTCAGCTCCTCAAAGAGCTTTGACAGAGGAGCGGGGCAGGTACAGATAGAGGTTACTCCTCTCAGGACCTTCACAGTCCTATAATTTCCTACACTGTTGTATACATGCTCAAAAAGAAAACAAAAAGCAGTACCTCTTCCCCAACTCCTCCTAATCCTGGCTACAGGGAGTATGCTCCAAGCACTGATGCCCTCCATAGAAACCAGTTCACCAATCCTTCCTTTGACATCCTGACCCCAAACAGCCCCCAGCTCTCTGTGGATCTTACCCAGCACTGACATTTTGCCCCTTGCTCAGACCACCTCTCTAATTAGCTTTGTTCTGACATCATTGTTAACCTTTTGGATCCACTAAATCCATAGCAGTGTGTTGGAGAAGCCAAGTAAGAGAAACTAATGAACCTCCCTTCCTTGGAGAACCTGCCCAGGCTGTATTTCACCTGATTAAAACAGGGTAAGTCCCAGTCCCGTGTACACGGACACAGATAGCAGAGTTCATTACCTGCTGAAATCAGGCAGGAGCACAAGATGCTGCTCTACATTAAAAGAGGAAAGGAGCTCTGAGCTTGCTCCGTAGACAGCTGTCAGCTCCTTGGACCCGCCAGCTATTCTTCGACCACAGCCAGACTACAATCTACCAACCGTGTCAAATGTCCCATTCTCCAAGTCTGCAGAGCTCGGAGAAAAGAGGATCCAGACAGTGCTTTATCTTAGTGACAACTTTCTTTTCTGAAAACAGTTGGGAACAGCGTGTTCAGCTATTGCCAAAAAAGATCACCAACAGCTATTGGCATCATCAGCCCTCAGTTATGTGGTTTCCCAAGTGACACAAGGGATGACAGATTCATATTAATTCCAGTCAGCAAATGGATTATAAATACTCCCCCAGCCAACTGCCACCTGATAGGACTGTCCTTGAGTCCTCCAGTTGTGGAAGGGAGTTGTCAACTCTAAATTTACCCGCCAGCATGTATTGTATAAAACATACTACTCTGTGATCCTTGGTAGACACTTGTGCTGTAGCCCCGCGTGGACTAGACCAGAAACTGCTAGTTTCATCAACCAGACAGACATCTCACTATTGCTTATCTCAAGACTTCGATGGCAGAAAGGAGAGAGGGATGGATTTGACAGGATGCGTTGGCGTATTGGTCATGCAATTGCCACAGCAGTCCCATCAAGCCTGAGTTAATAAAGTGGTCAAAAGCTGAGACCACCTAACACCTTCCTGATGAGGTAACAGCTTCTGTGCCTAAGGATAGCCTTTCCCATCAGAAAAATGTACCACCACAACTGATATAAGTAAACCCGCTCCAAGGATGGGATGTCCAAAACCAGACAGAGCTGATACAAAGCAGGCAGAGGTAGTATTCCCTGTAAAAAGCAGTAGGCAGGATGCTAAAACTTTGTACAAATGGACTATTCACTTAAGAAACATAATTAGACAGATTTAACTTTTACAAACAAGGAAGTAAGAAAAAGAAAGCAAGCGAGGAGCTCCACTTTTTTCTTGCTTTAGAACAGTCCTAGTGCCTGTAAACTGGGCAGATGCACATACTAGCAGCACCTGTCTGCAGTAGATTTTCTCACCCAAAATAAAGAGTCTGCCTGAGTGGGAGGACACTTTGTAAACAATCAGTTCGGGGCACTTACCTAAAGTAAGCTCATTTTTTTGCCTGTTGTTTGTTCATGCACAAGAGCTTCCCAAGATCATCAGCTGGAGACAGCATGTCATCCCTGTTGCTCGATGGCCACAGATAAATTCTGCCCTCAGTTAGACAAAGACACGGGAGTTACATGGCTGTTGGGGGCTGCATGACATTTTGCTCCGCTTTGGGCTTTTTCTGATTTCATGCTCCAGGTTCTTCTCTAGTGGTGCTCTGCAGCACTCCTGAGGACACCCAGCCTCTCAGGCAGCAGCAGTAGCCTTCCGCTCACCACCTGCACCCACAGCCTGGGTACCTCATTTCCCCCAAACCCTGCGAGCCCTGGGGGCTCCCAGGCAGGGCTGCAGGTCCCACAAGATGGCACTCGGCCACAGAGTGAGGGACAGCAGCCCAACAACCCAGTGGCTGCTTCTGGACAGAGCAGGCTCTCCCACCTAATGGAGACTTGCCCCATATTGCCATTATTTTCACTGCTGATCACTTTTTAGCAGCTGAGCCAAAATGGTAGCTGCCTGCTTTCTGGAAAACCTCAGGGGAGAGCAAGGCTGGAAAATGATGCATCACAAAAATCCTGGGGACCTTTGCTTTCAGAAACTGTAGCACACCTCTGCGTTTAGGAGAAGATCTGACCTTGTGCCTTTGTACCAGGAACAGACATTTTTGTCACCTACCTGAAAATCACCCTAAACATAGCCAAGTTATACACCCTGCTAAACAGCAGTTTCTCCATGCGTTCTACATACTTGGAAGGTTGTACCATCCTTTAACATCAAAAATACTTTTCACTCACACTGCAGCTATCTTACACAGGGTACCCCAAATCAATGGATGTATTTAACCTCAAACTCTGCACCTTAAATTCTTTAGGCAGTAGGGATAAAGCTCCTGGATTACTTCCTCCCCACATATGGGACAGGCAAAGGCGGAACTGCCTGTACTTTCAAAGCACTCGGACACCCCTGAAATGAAAGAGGAACTGAAAAGCTCTGTCTCTGTGGTTAGCAGCTTGCTGTGGAACAAGGCCTGGAGCTCAACAGGAGGGATAAAACTATATATTGGATGGCTGCTTATTGCACAAGCACTGTGCATCCTGTGCACTTTGTGAGACAAAGGCTTTAGGAAAAAAGCAAAGCTGAAATAAAACCAAAAGCCTGATGAGGAATGTACACAACGAGGAATGTGCCAAGTGCCTGACTTTGCAGCTTGCACAATGTCCCTTTCGCCTCATTTTTGCTCATGTGTGATACATATAAAAAGTAGTTCAGAGTGACTCCAGTCATACAACAGGCTTTTTCAAAATGCAGATTTACTCCAGGGCTGCTGGCGCTTATCAGAAGAAAGTACACAGAGCCAACATCATTTACTCACATTAAAATGTAGAGTAGAAATCTGTACTGCAGGACATTTTATCCTACTGGAACTTTAATCCAGCTAATGCTAACAAGTCATTCAGAATGAATGTGGTGGGAATGAGAACAGGAGAGAGAGTCAGCTAAGCAACTGGATCTACTCTATTTCCACTAGATCTCCACCACGGAGTTACACCAGCAGTGACAAATCCATTGCCTCCTCCTGCACAACACCTAAAGTCTCAGCACTAACGCAGCCAAGGATGAGTCTAGCAGAGGTTTCACATCCCTGATGAATTTTAAGTTCCCACGACAGGCAATACATGGTCATTTTCCGCTCCATTTTGCCACAACTTCCATCACCTTAAGTGCAGAGCGCTGCCTGAATGTGAACTACTGGATCAGGTTCATATTTTGTAAATATTATTGTTATTTTATGAACTTTGGCATCAACAAGAGCAAAGCTAGAGAGGCTGGAATATGACACAATGCTTTTGAGCTTGGCTGCTATTTGTCCATTTTTTTTAAAGTGGGGAGGGAGAAGGAAAAGGATAGTTTAGAATTGCGGTTAAACACATTTTTTTCTCTAGAAGCATTTAGGTTTTTGCCTTTGCTTTGTTTATTCTTCTTTGGGAATAAGTAAAGTCATATTTTTAAACATAGGACATCCCCCCTTTCCTTTTTAAATACTGAAATTCTAAGAGTCACACTAGAAAGGGCTCTGGCTGCTCTGACTACTTGGAGCCAAATGCATCTTTCAGAGTAGTTTCTTGGGGCCTAAGAAAGTATTTATTTTTTCAGTCATTCCTCTCGGATGTACCTTTGTTCACTTTCCAGGAGCAGTTCAGTTTCATGACTTTTTTCTTTTAAATCACTATATGTAATAGAGTTGCTAGTTTGGGCCTCAGTTCTGTTATGATACTTCAAGCACATGAATGATCCTTGTAATTCAGGTATTTAAAACTTGACTGGCACTTTACGATCTTACTGAATCAGCGCTTACATATTTCCTTATTTCTCTTTTGGAGGTTTACTGTCTTTTTACTTTTCTTAAAAGTGGATGCATAATCCAGCTCAAATACACACCAAACCAAGGGCACAATTTTACCAAAGCAAGTTTTGACAGCGTGAGCGATGAAGATCAGGACCCCGGCTGAAAGCACGGATGTACCCCTCCTCTCCAGGATGGACTTTGCCAGACAGGGGGGCTGGAAGCCTTAGGACAGCTAATCCTGAACTACTCATATGGAGATAGTGGGGGAACAACTTCTGCTGGACACAGTGAAGGAAAAAAGCCTCCGAAAATGCTTCAGGATGAAGACTTCCACCTCCCCAGGCTGGCTGTGCCTAAAATGTGTTTCCAAACCCAAGGAGCTGCAGTGAGGATCCTGGAGGTTTCAGTCCCCCTGTGCAGACACAGTGTCGAGTATGTCTCAGCTGGAGCTGGAGGTCAGGAGAGCATCACCCAAGCGAGTGCCTGGGGCACAGACGGGCTGCACTGGGGCGGCTGGAGGGTTAGAGAGGAGAAGGCATCTGGGAAGAAGCAATGCAGAGCCTGACAGCTCAGAGACGGCCAGATGTTTTCATCATTATGGAAAAAATCTGTTGGTGCCTCTTTGCCCAGAGAAACACTGGAGGCGGAAATATCCTCTTGAGCTCTAATCAGAGCTGCATATTAAAACTGTGATGGGCCAGGGTCAAAAAACAACAGAAATGGGAGGAATGGATCTTTTCTGGCTCCCGCTTTAACATTCAGGGTGAAGGTGCCCTGAAAGGCTGCACTGCCTCCCCAGAGATCTTTTCCCAAATCACTGCCTCAGAGAGCTGGAGAGGCAGGGTCTGAAAGATGGGCCCAAGTGATGTTTCTCCAGCACCCCCCGCAGCGCTCCTGTCCCTCCAGTGTGGCAGGTGCTGCCCCGGGGATGTGCAGCCCTGGGGACATGAAACCCTGGAGCTGCATAGCTCTGGAGACACGCAGCCCAGGGCTTGCAAGGAGACTGAGCACAGCAGTAATGCAACCAGGGGCTGAGGACCCCTGTCCCAGCTCACAGAATTGGTGCTGAAGGGCAGCCGCTGCCCTCCCGGCTCCAGACACCCCCGTCCACCCCAGACCCTGCTCCAAGACCAGGAGATACCCGAGAGCGAGATCCAGGGCCGGGTTTTTCAGCCTGACCAGGTAACAGGTTCCAGGTTTTCCTTTCGCATCCCCTGCAGGCTCCGGTGCCCTCTCAGCCCAAGCATCCCGAGGGGCCGCAGGACGCCAGGGTACGGCCAGCCCCCCCCC
>VZTL01048989.1:69105-96280 GCA_013400535.1 Scopus umbretta
ACCCCCCGCAATTTCAGCAATTCCCGTTTTGACGGTGTTTGCATTTTAATGTCTTTCAAAAATAATTTAAAAGCCGCTTTTGGAGCCCACAGCCCGGGCAGGACCGCTATGCACCGGCCGCGTTCCGTCCCCCTCCCCGGGCTGGGGTCGGGGCCGGACGCCCCCCCCGGTGACCCCGTCGCTCCGAGTCTCCGGGAGCAGGGGGCGGCCGGCTGGTTTCGTCCCCGCACAGAAGAGCAATACAAGGGGCTCCAAACGCTCCAAACCATAAAGCAAGGGGATCGGGCTCTGCCGGAGGGGAACTGCCCCCGGCGCGTCCGCGGGAGGCTTCGGCAGCCCCTCCGCACCCCGTCCCCATGGGGGAGAGGGGCAAAGGACCCCCCGCCTGCCCCCAAACTGCCCAGGGGCAGCGAGCGGGGCTCCCCACCGCCCGGCCTCTCCTCTGCCTCAGCCCCAGCCCCTCGGCCGCTTTTACAGTAGTCGCTATCAAATGTCAATTATTGGGAGTGAGAAACAACAAACATTGTAATTCGGCGCAGTCAAAACATCCTCTGAGTGTCTGAGATTGTCCGGCCCGGTGATAAGGCGATTAGGGGAACCTGCAACCTCTCCGGCCAGGGCCGTATCGGCCCCATCAGTAAACAGGGATGGAGACAGCGTGGCTGTGGCCCTGGGACATAGGGATGAAAGGCTGCCGGTGAATGGAAGCCGCCTGCAGCCTCTATCCCTCCTTCCCAAGGGGACCAAGCTCACACGCCCCCCGAAGGTAGGATTGCACAGATAAGGAGCTCCAACCTCCTTACTATCTCTGCAAATGGAAGAAGAGCCCTGGGTGCTGTTCAAAAAGCCCCTAATGCAGCATGGAGCATAGACACCTGTCTGGGGCTCAGGGCTGGGCAAAGGGTGGCCTTCTGCCACCCCCCAGGACAGTCTGCCTCGGGGGCACTTACCCCAGAGAGACAGAGGGACTTTGGGTCCCTTACAACAAAGGGGACCTGAGCCTGCCAGCCTGAAGCAGGGACACAGGGCTGCCTGCTCCTAAGCGCACGGGAGCTGCGGGCAGCCCCACAGCCAGGCAGCCTGGGAGGAAGCAAAGGCTACTCCTCCTCCTCATTTGGAACCTCTCCAATTCTGGGATCACTGGCTGCATGATGACTTTTGCCTTCTTCCCACACAGGCTTTGTATTGGAAGGACACACAGACTTCAGCAGATGGTAGGGAGGCAGCAGGTTAGCCAGAAAATACTCTGCTCCGTAGAGGACCAAGGGTGTCTACCTTCTGGAAAGCTCCAGGCAAAGAGCATGGGAGAGGGCAGGAGAAAGCTGGGTTTAAAGTCTGCCACAGCTGGATGCTGGGGGGGGCATCGCAGTTTGGTGCCTCAGTTTGCCTGATCTGTAAAACAAGAACAATGCTGCCATCCCACTCCCTGACACTGGTGTCACTGGCAGTTGGATCCCACCACTGCAGAGCTCGGCCAGGATCAGAGCTCACAGGAAGCCCTCAGGAGACAGGACAAGTCCTGAGTTAACATGAGGGCAAGCATTAAGATTAGGTAAAACTTGAATTCCTGCTTTCAGAAGCTGGCCCTGAGTAGGGCCCTTTATTAAGTGGTCTACTAAGATGGACTGCACTGAGACTCCTGAAAAAGCCACAGGAAAAAGTAACTCCACAGATAAACACAGCACCCCTTCTCCACATACTCTGAACATCCTTTCCCTTCCTCAGATCCCTTCATTTCTTCAAAACTGTTTATTTTTCTCCCGTAATATCTCAGAGCTACAGCTATCAGGGAATCCAGCTGTCCTGTGGGTTTTAGCCTGCTGTTGCTCTGCAGAGGCTGTTCTGGGCACTGGCTTTGGGTCCGATTTCCAGGACTGCACTGTGCTCATTCTCAAGAGGGATGGACGACATACTACAGCCCCTGCCCACACCGCTGCTCACACGCTCCCCTCCTCCCCACACTTCTCCATTCCTGAGGGAATTGCATCACGAGCAGATGCAGGGCAGGATAAGACAGGGGCTTGGAACAGCAGCCAGAGCCTTGGAGCCAGTTCAGAAAGTGATTTAGGCAGAGGACGCAGCCACAGCTGGCTGAGGCCGAGCGCAGTGTGGCAGCCCAGCGCTGGCAGAGGCACCAGCAGCCGCAGAGCAGAGCAGGCACGGTTAAAGACCTTTCATTCGTTGGATTCTGGGGAAATGCAAGAGAGATATACAGTAGGAATTAACCCCCAGCACGCTGATTTTGGGCCAAGGGGGGCTCACTGTCTTTGCATGCAGAAACACCCCATTGCTGCTAGTCCTGCTCTTCCAGGTCTGTCTCACCTCCAGCTGCAGCTCCACGGCAAGAACAGCCGCCGCAGCCCGTACAGCCCACAGGGTCAGGGAACGGTAAAAGGTCTCCCCGGGACTTTCGAAGGCACGGAGGTTGTCGGCACACACCACGGCATGGTGATGGGCTCTCCCAAGTCCAATCCTCTCAAATGCTTAGAAAAACTGAATGCATCAACCTTGACATGTTTCTCTGCCTGAACTGTTTCACATGTGTAGAGCCATATGAAAAAGCGGTTCTTAGAAAAAATTATTCCAGAGGAAAGCACAGGATACTGGCATTTCCCCAGGGAACCTGACATCAGAGATCTTCTCAGTGTTTGAGGGCATGCTAAGTGGTGTAGGAAGGAGGTTTTAATAAGATTTGCACTTGGATTTGATCTCACTGTCCTTTCCTCAGCTTTTTTTGGCTTGCACAGCTTGGCATTGGCATTCATTTCTCTGTTTTAGACCAACTTTTTTAGAAGAATTCAGTGCCCCAACTCCACCTGAAGGTAAGAGGAGCAAGTGCAGCTCAGCATATGGTAGGTTTATAGAAACTATTTGGAATTCACACAATTTGTACAGGAATAAATTGTCAGCTGTAAGGGACTGATACCAAATCCCTCGCCTTCAGCAGTTTTGTAGAAACTGAAGTAACTGTTTTTCCCGAATAACACCCCTACAGTTCCTAAAGTGCATCGGTGGCCAGAATTTTATTTCTTAAGTTCAAGGAGTTTTCACATAGGAACTTACTCTCCGGAGTCAGAAAACAAGGAGATATTATCCTGGCAGGAATTAGCTAAATGTTTCGATGTTCCTGAGAAGCCCAGCAGGAAAACAACAGATCAACAACCCTCTCTCCCTAGTCCCCTGCTCCTAATTCATCTCGCTGACAACAGTTTAGATCGGTATCAGCAGTAAGTGATTTCTTGTTAATGGGGATTATTAAGAAGAATCAACACCCTTAAAATGCTACTCCACGTTGTCTCCAGAGAAAGGGATAGGCTTTCAGCCTAAAGTCTGATTTTTCATTCCTGGGTGGTTAGTTGTTTACCACAACACAAACTTAATGCTATGTTTTGATGCAGAAAGAGAGGGAAATAGAGATTTCTCTGAACAGAAGATCGAGCACTAGCAATACATTTGTGAAAGTTAATCAATCAAGGTTTAGCAAAGTGACGTGGAATAAGTTAACTGAAAACCACTACCTGTCTCCTGCAGTCATTTTAAACCCTGCCACTCCAGAGCATCATTCAGTAAGAAAGCCTCATTTCATGACAAGATCATCCTCAAAGTAGTCCATTAGCCAAAGGCCTTTCCTAACCTCTCCCTTGTTCACTTCCACACCAAAGGGAATTCCAGTGGGTTTTTTAAATTGTTTTTCCCCCACCAGCTTTTTATCTCTTAAAACAGCTTGCTCTATTATTTTAGTAAAAAAAAAAACAATCCAGCCTCTACAGAGGTCTCATCCTTATTGCTTCCTCCACTTCATGGGTAAAGCACTGATTCACACAGATTTTTCCTTCTGGATACCAACAAGGGATCTTTAAGGATCTCAGATGCCCCTCTTCTCACTTCCCACTGCAGTCCTTAGAAAACACAGAGCAAAAGCACCAGCTGAACTAGATTATTGCTGCTGCTTCTAGCTACAGTAAAGGTTGTACTGCTGTGCCTTAGCTAATCGACCAGTTTTAAAGCATCTCTACCATTTCCATCATACTACTGCCCAGACTTGCCCCAGACTGTTGCTTGAAATGGCCACTAGAGCCGATGGGCTGGCTGAGACGAGTAAAAATAGGTGAGTTTCTCTGTCTTTGCATAAAGGAGTTACTGGAACTGCAAATCACATACAAGCCATGTCAACGGAGTCTGGCTGAATACGCTAAGAGGCAGAGTAAGATAGAAAATAAACTGTTTCCTGGAAACTGAGCAAGAGGAAAAGCTGACAGAAGCCCAGGAAAAGAAATGAAAACTCAGAAAAGCAAAACAGGGCATTCTTAAACCAGCTCTGCATGCTAGGCAATTGATGCACTGACTCCATCAAGCCTATAACACGTCTGTTAAGTCATCTCTGCTTAAAATAACATTTTTTTGGTGTCAACAAAGCAGCATGGGCAAATGGTTAAACCACAGGTCTGTAAGTCAGGAGATCTGGGCACTTTTCCCTGCTCCATTAGAGAGGGGCATCATGTTTGCAATTGGGTCAGCATACGCAGACCTTCACTCCTACACAACTTTAAGCAGAACCATGCAAGTGCAGGGTTCACCAATACGATTTGCGGAGATCACTTGATATGCTAGAAAAATAACTAACTTGCAAAGGGGCAGATTCTCTTAGTGGCCAAAAAATTTTATTTCTTAGGATTGGATGAAATTAACTGGTCCTGTGGAGACATCCTGGAGCTAAATTACTATTTGTAGAGATGGGAAGGCTGAAGGAGAAACAAGCACGAATGGTAACTACTGTACAGTGGGCAAGGTCAGGAGCTATTAGGCTCCAATAGGAAAAGAAAAGCAAGTTTGTCAAGTATTTCAAATTCTGTGAACTGCTTTAACTACTACTTAGTAAGAAACATAACAAACATAACTTACAAAGGCATTTTAGAGTTTTGGTCCTAGAGCCAACAAATCTAGTTGTTTAGCATATGATTAACTCCCTCAGTTTAAAACGCCTACTTTCAGAAACATTTTCAAGGTGTTCTGCGTATTGGTGTTGGAATAGGATTCAGTGCACTCTCTTGCCGCAAGAATATACTGTAGTTTATTTTAACACAGCAGACATTTCCTAAATAGATGGCATTGTCCTCCAGCATAAGTGTTGAATAAGTCACAGTAATGGCTCCTAGAAGTTGACCCCAGATCCCATTTTCCTGGCCAGGATTTTTTTGTACTCCTTACTATCTGTGAAAAATAAAAGCTGCTTTCAGAGCAGTCACTGCAGTCAGTGGAGGTGCAGCATACAGACATGTGCATAGTGCTGGCTGGCTGTCATCAAGAGAAGCCGTTAAAAAACAGGTCACAAAAAAAAAATCCCAAACCATTTCAGTCAAATAAGAAAGTTTCTTATATTTTTAAAGAAAAAAAAAATTAGAACAAAGTCCTACCACCTGGCTTTAGCAAGTCAGTTCTTAATGATATCGATGAGATGATTTATGCTATTTCAGGGAAGGAAAATATAAATCTTGGTTTACTTAAGGTTTCATGTACTGCTTTATGCATTGTGCAGTGTCAGCTGCTGATTCCCTGTCCACTGCATTCCCACAGAGACAGGTCCAGATCCATCCCACAGTTACACACACTTCACTTTACGGACATGGTTAATCCCACTGAAGATTCTCATACTGACACAGACAGCGTACGAGGGCTCAGAGTGGAAGTAGACGGACATGCTGACACCCAGCTACATTTCTGACATCCTCCCATGCTGAGGCTCCAGTATACTTCTGCTATTTATTTCTGGTTATGAGGGTTAAAGGAGTCTTTATACTTGTTCTGGGTTAAGGAGTACATCTGAGCTTTTCTTCCCAATTACATGCCCAGAAAGCAATCCATACGCTGTACATCAGTGGGTATTGCAAGAGTCCCCATCCTACAGCCACTAAGCTTACAGAGGTGCCACACACACAGCCATGCTCAGAACGCAGATTCCTCACTGGCATCTTTATAGACAGCCCTTTTCAAGCAATGCCAAAAAACTTGCTTTACTTAAGCGTAGTTCTGAAGACAGGAAAGCGGAATTGCTGCTATAAAAAGAGACGTTCTGCCATATCTCTCATCCAACACTCACAGGCATCCAGCGTGCCCGTCTGGGACCTCGGGCTAATTTCTTCTTTTAGATGTACCAAAAAAAAAAAAAAATCATCAGTGAGAGCTGCTGGTTGTTGGCATCTCTGAGATCCAGGCCTGAAGTAACTACATTTGTCTGGTTAGACACCAATTTAGAGCCCACCAGTGTTTATCCTCAAGAATTTAAGCCTAAATTATTTCTTACACAGTGAAGCATTAGAACTGGAAACCAAATTTCCCTATTCAGTCCTTGTTGGAAACACTATCTATAGCATTTCATTTTTATACACACAAAGATTATTTCCCATGTAACAAGATGAAAGTAAATATTTGATCTTTTTCCCCACCAAAAAAAAAAAAAGTAAGAGCACACAAGAGAATCACCACTAGTGCAGCACATTGTAACAACTGGGATGGTTGTAGGTTAATTTCCAAATATCCTCTTTGCTTTTCTTTCTTCCCTAACCACATTTCCAGTCCTATTGGTCTCAATATTCTGGTTGTGAAAACACTGTTCTCTGCCCCTTTGATCAGCTAGTGAAAAGCCCTTTCATGTCTTCCTGTCTTCATTACCTTACATTTTAATTGCTGGCCTTGCATGGGATAGACAGGTGGTACAGGGTCACAACAGGAGATGATGGATGGCTTTTGGCAGTGCATGTCCAGATTACACATGCTGAAATCAACCTGTGCAGCAGTAACTCATCCTGCGCTGGGGGATCAGCAGGGCATGCACAACACCTGATGGCTACAGCCACCAAATACCTATTTTAGGTCCTGTTAGAAAATAAGAATGAACTACACTTCTTTAGTTCTTTCAGATTAGCATTTCAAAGCACCACACACACAAGTGTTACTTATCTGAGCACCACCATCCCTTACAAGCTACTGGGACCACCATTTCACGAGTTGATGAAATGATGCATTCAGAAACAGGGATTTAACTCAAGTTACTTAGAAGATCAGGGAGTGATGAGGTGAAACCCTGAAGTTTCACATCAAAGCTCCTGCATCGATGTCTGAGCCCTGGTGTAGATTTCTGAATAAAAGAATCCATTTCAGATGCCAATCTTATTTTAAATCCCATAAAAATCACTGGGGAAATGGAAGTGGTTTGCTGTTTACACACCCAGAGCTTCCCTTATTTTTCCCTAGAAGATGACATTTCAGTGCTTTGGACCCCTGGCGTACAGGAACTTCAGTTTTACCCTGACTCCATCTACTTACACTTAGGAAACATATACACCCATCATTATCATGATACAGAAGGTTTCTTCCCCAATGTATTTGACTCGCTAACTTCTTGGTCATGGCAAGAGTTACACAAGGTTTGTTGCAAGGATAGCTATATTGGAGAGTAGGTACCATACTGCTATTTTATCTACTCAAACAGAGAAGGGGTAAGAAATCTTAAGGAGGAAGACACTTTGGACTATATCATAGAAGGTATCAGGCTAGACCATCTTACTTGTCCTTTTTTGCCTTAAAAATCTTTAGATGGAGCAAGTGGGCTCCTAAAGCAAAGGCTGGATACAAATACGCTTCTAAATGTCATGTAATTGAGACTCAAACTTGAGTTCAAGACCCTTTATAGCACAGAGAAGCCATGATCTCAGTTCTTGTGACATAGGATGCTCTTCTGGTGAAAGTCAATACCACTACGCTCAACTTGTCTTGTGTAGAAAGGTGTTTTGGGGGTAGATCTATTCAAATCTCAGTGTATAACCAAAACAGAATAGAGAGGGTATTTTGCCAAAGTCAGACACTAATTTTCTCCCAGTAGTAAAATGCACCCTTACTACAAACACAAAATTAATTGGTTTAAAGATTCTTTTCCAGGAAGGCCAAGTTGGCCCTCCAGGATTTGTCTTGAAAGACAGAGACCCTGATTAACTGCAGAGCAGAAGGAAATGTCTCCTGACTATTTTCTCCTCCACCTCCCAGATGGCCATTCCTTTCATTTTCCAGGCAGGTTCCTTTCCTTCATGCAGCTGTTCCCAACTGCAGCTGAAATCAAGACATCGAGACTCATTAGCTCTACTCAGTCCTTTCATCCAGAAGTCAACGTGACATGCTCAGGGAGTGTAAGTGACAGGAGTCAAGTTTAGACTGAGGTACAGGTGTCTGGGACTGGTGAGGGCATTCAAGCAATTAGTTCCCACTTACACCACCTTGTTCATTTTTTTTTTTAAGTGAAACAACATCGCACAAATTTTGCAGATTTTAGCATGTGCCTGTTGAAGAGCATTGTCCTCTTCAAAATGCATCAGATAGATACTCTCAAATCAAAAGTCTCCTTTAAGACCATTCCTGTTATATCAACTAGGATACCAGCATCCCATCCACCTTCTGAAGGAACATGAAAATGTTTTTCTCAACCGATTTTGAATCTCCTCTAAATAATGTGGGCCATAGGACTTCATTCTATATTTTTATTTTTTTCTTAAAAACAGAACTGATGACTGGAATTTTTGAGTCACTGACATTTTGTGGAAAACTTTTTTTGGGAAAAAAAAAAACCCAAAACAACCCACTCTGTGAAAATATAGCCTTGCTGTAATTAGCTACTCTGAAGAGTGCTCTTTACCTGTGCTTGTTATTGCTGCAGCATACACTGCTTGTTGCTTTGGTTTTTTCAGTAAACAGAGTTGGTGAGATCTTGAATTTGGGAAGACCCTATTTTAATTCTAACTCTGACATTCATTTGATGCAGAATCTTGAGACGGCCATTTAACCTCACATGTCGCATTACAGAAACAAAGAGTTCAGGTGAGGAACGAGGGTCCTCCATCGCCCGCTAAATGCAAGCAGGCTGCAAAGACATGGACAGAAATCCCTGCTTTGGAGCGCCTGGATGGAAAAATGGATGGGGTGGGGGGTGAGTGCAGGAAAGCCGTTGCACAGATTGGAACTGACTTTTCAAAAGAGAAAACGCTTTCTGACGACCTGAGCCAAAGATAGGATGAGCACAACCAGCAGCTTTTTAAAGCAGCAGATCTTGTCTTAGCAGAAGTCCCCGAGGAGGGGACCAACGCTTTCACTGAATACGGCATTTTACAGAGCACTTTCCCCAGACATTGGGATCACCCTCAGGGCCAGCATCTTGGCAAGTCACTGGTGCTGCTTGGGACCTGGCTCTACCCCAAAAGCCTGGAGGGACCTTTCCCTGAGCCGCTCCCCGTTACCCAGCACTCTGCCCGGGTACCGCAGGCGGGCACTTCCTTTATCATTTTGACTTTTGACCTTGAGATGGACGGGTCTCTGCCCTGCCACCATCACCGCTTCCGTCCAACACAAACCCCCTCCACTCCCCACAATGGGGGTGCTTTAAAAAAAGGGCATCTTGGTGATAGATTTGTCAAGACCAAGGGTCAAGTTTATGTTGATCTACAGGTGTCAGAAGCATATTGATCCAATGATTAAGGTCCCCAAGAGGTCACCATAAATCCTCACGGGAATGAAAATACCACATAACTTGCTTGCAGATGTTGCAGAAGTTACCAGATAAAGTAAAGCAACCGCCCAGCAAGTGTTAACAGACGCCATTAGAGCAACAGGTGATGCCACATGTTATTTTGCTGTAAGCCAGGGTGGCCAAACCTATAAAAAGGTGAAAACGTCAAGCAATTCAGGCCCTTGTCAGGGCAAAATAAGGACATTTTATTTCAGCTTAAACTGGGGCATCTTCGGCTTGCACGAGATGAAAGACAGCCTTTGGTATAAACACTTTGCCCTTTTTGGTCAGCACTTTCCATGCATTTCCCTGACAGCTGTGGGTTACGCCCAACTCAAAAAACGCTTTTGTGAATTATTTTGCAGATAGAAAACCCATTACATTAGGTACAACCACAGCAGACACAAAAAAGAACTTCCAGCTCCTCAGCTAACGCTTATGCTGAAATTCTCCAAAGCATTTGACAATGACCAGCGTGCACACCTGACCCCTGAAGCCAGGGACCACGCAGAGCTTTCCAGCAGTGGTGGCAGCTAAGGGTTTCTGTAACTTGAGCATTTAAGTCCAACAGTTATTGCTGAGCACGATGCTCAATCACTTTATCACGTCTCCTCTCCCTGCGGCAGCCGGAGTGAAGTCTAATTTTAAAAAGCAGTGATATGGTGCTGATGCAGTCACACACATT
Organism: Scopus umbretta; assembly: GCA_013400535.1. Taxonomy (NCBI): domain Eukaryota; kingdom Metazoa; phylum Chordata; class Aves; order Pelecaniformes; family Scopidae; genus Scopus; species Scopus umbretta. The sequence continues at coordinate 79,341 of VZTL01048989.1, forward strand.
ACAGTTAGCTGCTGGGTATTTAAATATAAATGTGCATAAGCTGTTCTACAGTTAGGCTATTATACAGTTGACTACACTGAGTCAAGTTGAACAAAATGCAGAAGTTTAACTTACTAACTTGTTGAAGCTCAAAAGTCAAAATTGGTGACTTGCCAATTTCATTTTTAGAATAATTTGGGGATTAAGAATCCAAAGCATTTTTTTGCTATAAAGAAAGTAATTCCAATAAAAACAAGTTAATAATCAAAACCTAATTTTTACCTGACTCCACTAATTTGGAAGAATAACCCTTAACATAATAAATCAAGACAACATATTTTCCTTTGTGGTACATTCCAGTGAAAATTAGAAATATAATGGATCTCAGGAATTAATAAATCTCATCAAGATAGAAGAAACTCAGAGTATAACTGAATATAGTTTTGAGTATCAAACTGAAAATTAATATATTAGATTTCATTCATAATTTTTCTATAAAAGTTAGAAAATTATATTCCAGACTTTTTATGCGAGCAAAATGCTTATTATGAGAATAATGTGCAATAAATCCTAGTACAGTACAACTTGGCTATAACATGCAGCTGTCTGCAGCAAAGCAGAAAGAGTAATCATTTTGGAAATCTTTGTAGCATCTGTGTTGCAGAGTTTCAGTGCTAACAGTCACTTATGAGCAGAATAGAGCACATCACATATTGCTGCTTCCAAACTGGGGCTTTCATCTGTGTCAGCCTCTGGTCTGCTTCATCAGCACAAGCAGGCAGCTCACACACCTAAGGTAGGTACATGCTGGAGTATTCTGCTGAATAGCACCCAAAACATTTAGGAGCATATAGAGTAATATTTGTACCATGCCTGGTTTCTCCCACATGCAACTGTGGACACAACACTGGAGAAAGTTTTAAACCCGCCCTTGCTATCTTTACTCATAGTGAACATCCTGGAATTTGCATTGTCTTTGTTCTGCTGAGGCCAGCTGGGTAGGGAAGCAGTGATATGGTGTGGGGCTCAGCAGAACTTTATTTCACAGTGCTACCTAGTGGTTTCTGGAATAAACGATCAGTTAAAAAGCATTAGCTGTACTGAACTTTGGTGTGAAGTAAATACAAATGTGTATAAAATCTAAACCTCTGCCACTGCTTGAAAAGGGTAGGAACTATATATTACACTGCAGGAAAAAAAAAAAAAAAAAAGGAAAAAAATGGTTAAGAACACTCATGACCTAATCCCAAGCACTTCCAACTGGATATTCATACACACATGCACATCGACAACCCCATGCAACCTCCTGCAGCTGTATCGGATACCAGGACAGGCATCACCTTTATTCAACAACCAGGATTTTTCCTCCCTCAGCACTGCCAGGGATTAGCACAGGAACATGGAGCTAGTGGCAGTCACAGCCCTTCAGAGACTGTCCCTCCCCTTTTCATCCTCTCTCACAGCATCAAGCTGTTAATGCCAGAGTTTGTGATCAGATTTTCCCAGATTTCCTGCCGGCACGAGAACACTCATCACAAAGAGCCACAAAGCCCTCTCCCCTCCAAAAACCCTTCTTCACTCCTCTCAAACTTCCCTTTGCTCTGCAAGAGTTCAGCAATTGCTGCACAGCAATTTGTCTTCTGCACAGCCCAGCATCACCTCCTCCCTGCCTCACATCTACCGGTGTATATTGATCTACAGATCGATCTATCCATTTTGCAGCATTGCTGCTGCCCTGTGTTTGCCCACGCAGAAGACAGCACTGCCCAGGTGCTGGGGTGCAAGATTTAGGTGCTACAACAGCACAAATAAATGAAGTCCTGTTAAAAACGGACAGGGTAGACTGAGAGCCAAGCCTGGCAGGATTCAGTGGAAGATGTTAAACCCAAGTATGAGATACAGCCACTGGACATGACAGTTTTCCCATATTTAGAAAGGGGAGAACAGCACTTGCTTCCCTGGGCAATGCCTTATGATCACCAGATGAAAGGAGTCATGTAAGTACTAAGTAGTATTAATAGTCACAGGCGTAATATATATATATGTATGAGAATAATATAGTCAAACAATACTTAACAGTTATTTCCAATAGCAACATTTGTATAATGCCATTGACACTCAACTGCTGATAAGTTGGACACACTTAAGGAATTTTAATAAGCCTTTGAAAAGGTTTAACTGATGTGAATTAAGCCCTGAGATAATTTAGACGCAGGGCTATCATTCTTCAGTTAAAAATAATTGATCTTGAATGTAAACGTCACATCTTAGTCCCTAGTGTACAACGGCAAAGAAAATGTCATTTGTCACCAGCAGTGTCTGGGGCTGATGAACACGTTTCTAGAAAAGCTGCAGCTACCTCTGAGCTGTGCCTGGACCGTACGAGGGACCCCAGGGCTCCGCTCACCCAGAGGAATGTTTTCTCCCATGGGGTCATGGATGAGGTACCTCACAGGAATAAGATTCAGATATGTGAGTTAAGAATACGTGCGTGGTTATTACTACAACGACACTCAATCCAGTGCCCTAGGCATTGTGGGCGAGTGCAGAAAGCACTGCTAATATCTTTTGGCTTTAATCCACAAAAATAGCTCTTCTACCACTCCCCTCTTGCAGAGACAGAAGCAAAGTCTTCATCTAGAGTTTAGTACTGAAAATTTTTTTTCTTTTGGAGAAGAGTATTCTATGTTTACTGCTCTTTGTTCCAGGCATTATGCTTTCCTAACTGGTAATTTCTCTCCCAAAGCTCACTATCTTTTCTGGAATCCTCTAACAGACACATAACGTAATGTCTTTTTGACAAGGTGATAAGACCAGAAGCTCTTGTTGAAATCTGCAAACCTAAATATCCACCCACATGTTTATAGAAATTAACTTGCAGTAATGAGAATGTAAATTCCCACTTGCTGTCTTTCAGCATGAATATTACCCTATTGTCTACAAAGTTATTTCCATTAGGTTTGTGAAAGATCAGGAACTAAGTTTGGGTCAAAGCCTGCAATTACCAAAGATACTGGTGCAAAGACAAAAACTATTTTAAACCAATCTGAAGATAGAGAATTGTGGGTTTTTTCGTTTGTTTGGTTTTTTTTTCCTTCTCCTTTTTTTGGCTGGTTGGTTTTGAATAAGCAGACAGATTACTGGCACAAACCAGTCAGTGAAAGCTGGGAGTCGCTGGCATTGAGCTACTTGCATTTTTGCATCAGCTATTTTCAAATATCATCTCTGACATTTAAACAAATGGGAATAACATGATGATCCTTAGCAGCATTTGCAATTTTATATCCAAATGAAAAGAAGCAAAAGCAGCATGCTTTGAAGAACATGGCTCAGAAAGGAATTCTTCATTGTTTAATCCAAAATACACAGCACTGATATACATATAATAGGTAATTTTTATATATGTGTACAATATATAACAATATATTTAAGAGAGGAAGGCTCGCTTCTCTTGGAAACATCAAGTATTTGCTATTATCAGGACAGGAGGCCAACAGGATCAATAGACTTACTCAATATAGAAAAATCTTATCTTCATTTTGGACTAGCTAGCCATAATGTCAGCACCTAGATGCCACTGACAGAGTTATCTCCCATCAGCAGCAGCAGCAATAACTGTTTGGTAGTTGGGTGACACCTATGAAAAGCCAATAACCCAAACAGAAAAATTTTGTTCCGCTGTCCATTTTGAAGATAAAGGGAAACCGACCGACCCCTCCCTGGTCTTTGTGCATTTATCAGGACTACGAAATAACGCTTTGCAGCCCAGTGAGTTTTGGTTTCAAATCTCCATTCCCATTGGGACAATGCAAACTGAAGAACTTGCGGGTACAATGAGACCAGACCCCTGGAGGGGTCAGGTCCAAAAGCGTCCCTGGATGCGATACTTAGCCATCATGCTGTTGAAAAGAAGAAAGCAAAAAGCTTTCATGTTGTTCTATATATATGTGGTTCTATCTATAGGGCCTGGTGTGCGCTGATCCCTGAGGAGACGTTCTCTCTGCCTGCCCTTTGGGCGCTTATCGCGGGACCAGAGGGACGCACGCAGCATTATCACCAGGCCAGGCTCAGAGCAGCCGAGTGGCATTTTCCTTTCATGCAGCCACCGACACCAACCGCAGGGCAAAGCGCTCCGCAGCACCGCGGCGCAGCTCACGACCCCGCCTGGCAGCCTCTACAAGCTGGAGATAAGTGGGATACGCAAGTCAGCTCTGATGTTGCAGTAGGAGACAAAGGTCAGGAGCGATAACATCTGATCAGTCTCACATTGCAAGGTTAAAAATAAAAGGAAGCCCAAGTGGAAGCGAGAGACTTCGGAGGTCCAAGGTATGGCGAGACGTCACAGCACCCCACGGAGAGACCTTCACCAGATTTGCTTCTCACGACTTCTACCAAATTATTTTTAATGACTGCATGGCTGCATGAGCCTCATGATTCATCCAGCATTTTAGCACCCAAGATATCACTTTGAGACAGATGCACAGCCATGATCATGGCAGCTCTTGCTTTAGAGTACTACCCAAGGTCTACGCTGGAACTGTGCCATTTTCCTCAACACGACACAAGCCCAGGTAGGCCAGGCTGGGCCCTTCCTACTCACGTGGAGTAAGTGGGCATAGCCAGTGGGTGAGGATGTAGCTAGGCAAAGAGAAATTGGCAATCACAAATGCTCCAAGGTTATGATTTAGGCACTCGATACTTACATGATAGGTTTAAAATAACATTAAAAGCAAACCGCAAACCAGAGGCAAATAAAATTAAAAGCTGGTTTTTTTTTTATGAAGCATTCTGTAGGGTTCACATTTAACATGTTTGTTTGCTACTGTGAAGACCATATATCTGCTTGTGTGGAATTTGATACTTTTCATGATCACATGGTGCCAGAAGCTGGGAGTTTATTCCACATACTGCTCATGCTGGTGGGACCACCAGCCCATAGCACAGAGGAGGGACTTTAGCCTGGGAAATCAGTGCTGGCTTTGCTGCCCTTAACCAAGGGCATTTACGTGGAGGCACACAGACAGAAGCAGGTAACATTTTCTGGTAACTTTGCAGAAGCGTGAATAATTATAGACAGTAAAGGACTTTAGTATTAACCACAAGTGCTGTGCCTCTGCTAACCTGAGTGGAGATCTCGTACATCACATGAAGGGCCAGGCCCTAAATCCAATTAAGTCAATAAAGATTCCCAGGCCCTTCCTCAGACTGTAGCACTCTCTTTATGCAGAAGAAGTCTTCAAGGCACAGTTACAGCACACCGGCACATCCAGAGCATCTCTCTCAATGCATCACCTAAAGAAATTGGCACAAACTTTTCTATTGCAAGTTCCTATGTGAAAATGAAAACCTCAGCTCAGCGGGACTGTCATTTGCCTTGCTGCACAGAGCAGCCAGACCTTGTTTGTACCATTTTATATAAGCAAGCAAATAATAATAAAGTTTTGTTTATTCAGTGTAACAATCTCAGCCTGAACAAGTCCACAACCGGCTGCAGGGATAGACACCTGCATTGAGCCAGTCCACAAACAGCTTTAGGTAGCAGTAGGATGATGCAAGAGCCCCTGAATGCATTTTATACAGCTGAAAACCTGACAGCACAATGGGACAGATGCAGAGATAGTAGATGGAGTAATAACTGGTTATGTGACTCCCAGCTGCAATTAGTCCATGAGTCAAAGATCCCAGCACAGACTGCAACCAGGATAACATCAGTTTTCAGGAATGGGTGATCCCTGCTTGACTGGCAGCTTAGGAAGTGTTTATTCAGTGAATATTTGATGTGAGCATGGACATTCACAGTACAGTGGGCAACTGGAAAGATAAAGATGATCCTGTTCCAGATACCACAGTAGCTAGTTATACTACTGACACAACACGAATTTAAATGATGTGATTTGAGATTTGTTTTCAGGAAGCACTGGCATTTTAATTTTTTTTTTTCTTACCAAGCTTTGAGCAATGCAGTACAAAGCAGAGAAAGATGAGAAATTGACTTCTCCACCTGTGAACATTTTAGGTTCGGTTAACCCTCTTATTTCTTTATAGATAAGGAACAAATTCTGCAGCCATCAAATCTTGGAAATATTACATCATCAAATGATCCCATTGTTCCCTAACAAGCACACCTTAAGATGTACACGATTGAGAAATATTCAATGGTATCACCAACTGCTGCATTAGAAGAGAGAACCAAATGTCGTACTAAAATTTAAAGTATGACTACAAGCTCTTTCCACTTTTAAGTTGAAATTATTTCTCAACTAATGTAAAAGTACCATACTTAAAAGTACAAATAAGGACTGAATGGGGGCCAAGAGAGGTGGGGTTGTTCAGCCCAAAGAAGGCTTCTTATCAAGTGGAAGAGGATCTCGTCCATCTATATAAATGCCCTGAAGTGGGGGTGCACAGAGGAGGGAGACAGGCTCTTTCCAGTGGTGTCCAGTGACAGGACTGGAGGCAATGGACACAAACTGAAACAGAGGAGGTTCCCTCCAAATATCAGGAAACATGTTTTTACTGTTAGGGTGACCAAGCACTGGAGCAGGCTGCCCACAGAGGTTGTGAAGTCTCCATCCTTGGAGATAATCAAAAGCCATCTGGACATAGTCTTGGGCAACAGCTCTAGGTGGCCCTGCTTGAGCAGGGGTTTGGACCAGATGACCTCCAAAGGTCCCTGCCAACCTCAACTGGTCTGTGAGTCTGAGAAACACCCAAAACCAGGGAAACTGAACAACAGCAGAGAAAACTTCCAGCCCTATTAAAAGGGCTAGGTTTTGAAGCAAGGTTCCTGTTCTCACCAACTACCGTCAGAAAAAGAACTGCATCAATCTTTCTGGGGTTGTTCAGTTTGGAGAAGAGGAGGCTGAGGGGAGACCTTATCACCCTTTACAACTTCCTGACAGGAGGGTGCGGTGAGGATGGTGTTGGCCTCTTCACCCAAGTAACTAGTGATAGGACAAGGGGTAATGGCCTCAAGTTGCACCAGGGGAGGTTTAGATTAGATATTAGGAAAAATTTCTTTACTGAAAGAGTGGTGAAGCATTGGAACCGGCTGCCCAGGGAGGTGATGGAGTCACCATCGCTGGAGGTATTCAAAAAACATGTAGATGTGGCACTTCAGGACACGGTTTAGCAGACATGGTGGGGTTGGGTTGATAGTTGGACTAAATGATCTCAGAGGTCTTTTCCAACCTTAGCGATTCTATGATTCTATGATATCAGCAGTCAGAAAAAATTTATTGGGGGGTACTTGGCATTTATACTGCAGAGCATCAGGACTGGCCAATACTGTGGCTGCTGCTCTGGCAGCACTGAGTACATTTGGTTGTGGTACACAGCACCTGCTGCCTATTTGGAGAACACTTATCTCACCTTTAAGGGACAGAAACACAAGAAGCACTTGGGCACCAATTACATGAAGGGCTTGGTGCACTTTGCAGCAACATACAATCACAAAGACACCACATTTTGCTAAAATATTTGCTTAAGATTTCTCTTCTGGTGGAGTCACACCATTACAAATAGGGATGCGAAGCAACGGTAAGCTGATTCCCCCGCACCCCTTCCAAAGAAGAGCCCCACACATTTGCAGACAAGTATGCACATGCCCCCTGGATATTCTCAGCCCCCAAAGATTCCAGCCTGACTTGCCTGGCTTGCTCTGGACCACTTGGCATGTGATAGCAGCCGTGCACATTTGGCAGAGACATTTTTAGCAACTTCCAAGCTATGAATTCACCCTTCCATTTTGGTAAAGCCAGTTATGTGGAAAGCATTTCAAAAGCAGAACTTCAAATACAGACTTAATTTCCCCTCAATTCTTAGAGGGGGGGGGAAATAAATAATATTACACTCTTCATTTGTTTTCCCACAGAGAGGTATCCTGTAATATTTCTGTATTTGCTGACACTATAACAAATAAATAAGTCAAATCAAATCAGTCTTTTCAGCAGTTACATCATACGTTAAAACTATTTCCAATTCTTTCCCTCAGGTCCATGTTTTATTGCAATCACTAAAAGGTGACTTTCCTTGAAAACATACATCTAACTAAATGCTTAGGAAGTGACTTCCATGCTGCACACTTCAGGGATGTACTGGGGAAATGCCCATGACCCCAGCTATGGCAACACAGATACCCAGCAGGTGCCTGCTCCTGCCCACAGGCTTTCCACCATGGCCACGTAGGAATGGAGACCAGGATCACATCTGCATCCACAGCCCGTTAACCACATACTGGCAACACAGCTAAACATCCAACACTGCTGTCCAGCTCCTGACACACCAAGGACCAACTTCCAGGCACTCTCCCCTCTTCCACAGGTACTCAGAAAAAGCAAACTGATCTCAGTAGGTTAGACTCCATAGGCAGGACCTGATATGGACTCTTACAAACCAGCAAGCTCTAAATCCACTGAGGCATCAGAACTGCCCCATCCTCATCAATAAGTAGCTCCAGCTGCACAGCAAAACACCCATAGTCATTTAAATGGTTTCAGCCCGCTTTTCCAGGAGGACGCAGGTAGTTAACCACCACTCAGCTGATGAGCAGGAGTTCATTAACCTACAGCTGCTTGATTGCTACCAGCTGCCTGTCTCAGCCCCTGAACTCCAGGGCAAGGAGATTTCAGGCCCTTTTTAAGCTCATAGTAGTTCCTTGTTTTAAAGGACTGTTATTCTTTGAAGCAGAAAGATTTTCACTGCAACTGTTTTGCAACAGCGAATCCCACTATCAGCTTGCAGGACTACATCTGATACCTGCTGCCTGGGGGGGAGGAACAACACAGGTCGCAACAGGAGCATTCCTGTTTGTTTTCACTTGTGTATGAATCCTCCAGCACAGCCCTGAACGCTTCTTCTGAGCCCAAAGTCACACCCAAGCCCAAAAGTGCAGAGGAAGCAGAGGCCATCCTCTTCTCACCATCTCTGATGGGTCTGCTGCACTTATCAGGACAAACTTGAAGAGTGAAGCACCGAGGAAAATGATACTCCCTTTCAAATAAATTGGTGTGATACCAGTTTTTACCCTTTACAACACAACCTCAGGCATGCAGCAAAAGCAAGAGATGCACCATCCTGCATGATTCAAACCCCATCTTCATATTCAGAGGTGGCCACAGAGACCAGTGGACTGCCCAAAAGGCAGAAGATGCAAATATAAATCCCCCTGTATATACAGAAGAACTACACATGTCCAACTTTCCACACTCCCTGGATAAACATTGCAAGTATCAGACAACTAAAAGCCAGGCACAACCACCTCCTCTTCCCATGGTCCTGCTCCCACTCACTTATTCGAAAGATCAGATATAGAGACCTACCTTCAAGCCAGGAACAAGGCCTGTAGGTGAGGAGCAAGCCTGACACCATGCTGAGCCTGGAGGGACAATGTTTGAGCACACCCACTCAGCCATCCCCAGCTGCAGGCTGATTGAAGCATCCCACCGTGCCTAGGAGGGATCCAAGACACCTACTACCAGCTCTGGCATCCAACCACCAAGCCAAGGTGTTTACTGAGGCACTACTTCAGGTGGTTGGCTCCACATGTTAGAGATGGTGCTTCACCAAATCACCCTTCTTACCCCAAAGAGGAAATAACATTTATCTCGCTGTCTCCACTGATTATTTCTTCTTTTTCTGATGGTCTGCAGCCCATTAGGAGCCTGGATGCCTTCTGGCTGCCTATGGAAGGAAACAGTTCAAGTACCAAGCGCTGCAGATCGACTCATTGCATCCTGGGGAGGATTTCTACTCTTTCTCTCTCCCAAAAAGTCCAGTTGTCCTTGATCTTTCTTGACTTATTTCCCTTATCTCTAAGGTCTGCAAATTGACAGTCAGTTTATAAAGAGCAGGTAGGTATGTTTACAAAAGGACTAGATTTTTTTTTTAATGAAATCTGGATGCAACAGAAAGCAAATGTCATAAGGAAGGTCCTTAAAAGTTGGTTTTTGCCCTCAAGAGTGTTCCAGCAGGCCAAGGGCTGAAAGCAAAAATTTCAGTAACAAGATGAGAACAGAGCAAAACCCAAGACATTCAGGAACAGACCTTTTATTTCCCCCCAAACTGCTACATTACAATCCCCATCCAAAAAGATCACACCTTTAAAGCAAACTTTACTGAAATTCCAGCACTGTGAGAAAGCTGCTGCTTTTTTAAAGGTTGATCTATGTTCTGATGGGAGCATGTTGCAAAGATAAACCCAGTGAAACTTCCTGCAGTCGTGCTGCATCACTGCTTACAGCAGAGCGCTCTCCTCTGCTTAGCGTCCCAGTATCTCAGAGATTAGCAACAACCTATTTTTACATTGCATCCACACGAGGAAGGAAATACTGAGGCAGCTGGTGTTTGACCACCTGCAGGCACCACGTTCAAAGACGAGACTGTTTTCAAGCTGGCTGAAAAAAATAAAGCTGCACTGCTACATCTGGCCTAGGAGCAGTACATAGTCCATAAAAAGAGATTTTTATTGAATGCTCTGAAGTTGCATAAAATGGCACTGCACTGCTGATTCGGAAAACAGGAACTGCTGCACAGTAATTGATTCAAAATGTATTTAGAATCTAAATAATCTTCATGTCTTAAATATTATTTGTATCTAAAGCCACATTTTCCAAGACAGGGGGACAGGCAGACACACTTTTATCACCTTTGTACATNGCTTCTTATCAAGTGGAAGAGGATCTCGTCCATCTATATAAATGCCCTGAAGTGGGGGTGCACAGAGGAGGGAGACAGGCTCTTTCCAGTGGTGTCCAGNGCACAGGGACGAGCGGGCTCCGGGAAGAGCAGGAGCCTGTCACTAGCCATGATACGTGTGAAATGCAACAGCCAGTATCACTGAGCTGGATGAAACTTGCTCCATTGTGGTCCCGAGTTGCAGACTACACAATGCTCTCCTTGGTTAGCAGTCTGCTCATCAGAAGACTTCTTCCAAAGCAAGGTTTTTATTGTAATTGAAAAGCACACGTGCTGACTTTGTGGAACGTTGTCTTTTTTAACCGAGTAATGTCTCTCTTACTCAAAACCAGAACATGCATATTGTCAGTTTATTTCAATCTTTGTGTAATTCTGTATCTGAGGAAAGGTTATTAGGAAGGCTGCACTGAAATATGATGAGTAAACGATATGGAAAAAGCCACATCCATTCTGTCTAGTCTGCTATTACAGGACTTCCAGGGCAAGAAAACTCGACTCCCATGCAGTAGTGCCCCCTACGGGATGTACAGATCCTAGTGCAGAGGTTTCCAAATCCCTTATTACCTCAGGAAAAAAAACTCAGGTATCAACTCCTCAGGCAGAGTCCTTGATTTTGAACTCAATTACAGATTCCAACTTGTTTATGCACACAGCCACACAATCACCACTTCAACTGTCCCGCACTCCGGTTTGGATTACTATAACCTACTGCCACTTCTGTATTTGACCAAGCTTGTAGCAGCTGCCAGAAAAAGGGTAAACTGTGACTACTGGTAAGATCTAGTAAATTAATATTACAATGACAAGATAACCGACTGGTCACCTCTTCTCTCTAAACATGCTATTGAGTACTAACTACAAAGGTAGCCTAGCCTGAAATTTCATATGAACTTATATATTGCAATTTGCTTGATGTCATATTTCTTAGGATATATGTAGCACTGCCCTTTAAAAAAGTTTACTTCAAATTACTGAATTAAGGCAGTATTTAACCATTCTGTGAGAACTTCCTAAACAGAATGTCAACTTTACCAGTCAGCTCTGAAGAAGCAATGAAACAATTTCCAGAGGGGAAAGCAACATCAGTTTTAAGAACATTGCAGGCACTACATGGAGTGCGGCAGATTGGTATCTATGTTATTAAAGCAAACCAACTCCCATTACTAAAGCACAAGAGGTAGGGAAAGTAATCATTGTAAAAGATTTTACTAACTGAGAAAAGATCAACCGTATGAGCAAGGAAAACTTTCAAACGTACAACTTTGCAGTATTTTGCAAATATAAAGTACTGAGTGGAATTTTATAAAGAAAAGGAGCAAAAAGGCTTTTGATTTCAACAGATTGGCAATGTAATTCTCAAATACATTGTGTGAATTAATAGTAAAAAAAACAGGGCTCCCATTTTTGCTTTGGTCAGAGCCCTCCCAAGGCCAGAGGAACAGAGCCAGACTGCACATGTGCTATGCTCCCAGAAAGAACAACCCATAAGCAACCACTGCTGTTAAATATTAAGGAGAATTTTTACCCTGGAAGTTATTCAGGCTCTTTCAATCCATTAGACTTTGTTTTTAAACAAAACTCAGTTTACATGGATACAATAAATAGTTTATTAACGGAATGCATGTGAGTTTCTCTCTTCCATCCTTCCTCTTACTCTCAGCACCTTACACACAGATGTCAAAGCAGCTTCCAGCCCAAGCCAAGGACAAAAGTTAATTTCAAGCAAAACGAAGAGAGGTTGAAAGTTAAAACTGGCACCTTTGAGTGCCTAGTTCCTCAAGTGTTTGTCTGGTTCCCCATATCTACAGGCAAATTGGTGTTTCTTCTTTCCACACCTTGATCTACCTGCTTCATCCCAACTCGTGCTCATTTAAGCTCTTCTTAGGCAGGTCACATGATCCATGGGGACAGTATAAAGTCGTGCCTGCTCTAATGCTCTTTCAGCTATTGCAATATCCCTTTATTACTTTATTGAAAAGCCCTACCATTATTATGCCATCTCTTTCTGATCTTTCATAATAGTCCAGTTCAGCTTCGGAATTTTACAAAAAGGGAAAGAGTCTTTTTTTCAAAATGTAGAGCACTGTGGCCAGGAATAAGGCAAGGGCGAGAAAGATTAGCAGCTTGTCCGTCAGTTCCCGGCGATTGTACTTAGTTATTAGCTTTCGCCCCAGCTGAATTGTCCCAGACATGGACTTAAATTCTTCATTTGCTTCCAGGATGGTTCGTGAAGAATTGGCTGAAATTAAGGGGAAAAAAAATAATTCAGCTGGTTGCACTTCAAGAATACATGGCAAAGGATATAAGCATGCAATATTTGGCAATACAGATAGTGCCTGTGATAGTGCCTGGGTCAGACTGACTTAAGGGTAAGACAAATGCAGACTGTGTTCTTGCAGAAGAAGCTTTCACAACTCAGTAGTACTGATGTTTTAAGGAAAAATTCAAAGCAAAGTAAGAGTACTGAATGGCTTAAAAGCCCTACATCCTGTTCCTGAATTTTTAGTTTTTAGGTTACCAGACCAAATCTAGTCCACATTTTTTTAAGAACAAAGTCAGTACTACCTGAGAGCTCTCTGGAAGCGGAGTGAAATAGGAATGGTGCTAGAACCACCAATTTAAGAGAGAGAAATCACCATGACTATCAGCATCAGTTCTAGCAGCAGGAGGACAGGTCAATATTTGAATATATTAATTGCACAAGTGAAACTGTTCCCCCAACCCAGAGCTCTAAATCAGTGTGATTCAGATGGGGCTGCAGAAAGCGAAAAAGAGCATGCAACAGTAAGAGATCCTGAATTACTCAGTTCAAACAATTTAAACAGTTAAGTTATTTCTGACAAACATACTACTTTTGATTTTTTTTCCTAATAAGAAAAGACACAAGCAACTAGAAGAAAAGTGAGTTAATCAGTCTCAACAAAAGACAGAATTTGAGAATATGCCAAAAGAGCAAGATGGAACATCGGTCCCTTTCAACTTCTCTTTCCCTGTGAGAAAACAAACAAGCAAATAAACAAATGCTCCCAACTCCTCAGCCTTCCTCCCTTCAAATTACCAAATGAAAGCAAAAGCCCAGGAGTCCCCTTTTTCTTGCATTACAGAATGCATACCCTGTACAACAGTGAATGCTGGTGTACCACTCTATACTGAACTGACTGATTAAACAGAGGTCAAACTCCAATCATATTGTCTAGTTCACAAAAACAAGCATAGTAGAAATATGTCTGCAGTATTTTGTAAACCATACGTCCTGTCTTAAAGAGGCATTTTGATCCAGGTGAAAATAGAAAACTTGTTTCCCATCGTTAGTGACAAAGCAGAGCTTCCCTGCTTCACAGCCGCATATATTCACTGCTTACTAGGAAAGTACTTGCTCAGAAAACAGGAAATTCTAACTACTGATTCAGAATTTGCAGCTGGGTTTTGTAAACAAGCTTTGATAGTTTTTCCCTTGATGAACTCCAAGTCCTGTTCAGTCAGAAACAGGGTGAAAAAGTGTCTGCCAAACTGTCTTTTTAACAAGAGAAGAAACATGCTACTTTTGCATGAACAAACTGTGCCCAGCTGCCATCCTCAGACAGGGGCAGAAAACGAGGACGGCAAAAGTTGTGTTATTTAGCCTCATCTTTAAACTGTTGTCTCTTCTGAGCAAAAGCACAGCTAGTAAGAGGCCCAGGAAACACAGATCCAACTTCTAAATGCTTCATGAATCACCAGTTCTGACAGGTCACTTGATTTATTGTCTTGGGAGTCTAAGCCAAAGAACTGGGTGAAATCTTGGTTTCACAGTCCCTGATGCACTGCTGACAGAGCAAGTGACCTCGGGTTCAAGTCACTTGATCTCGTTGTCTCTTAGTCATCCCAGCTGGAGACTGGGTGAAAACAGTCTTCCAGCCATACTAAGTTTTCTCTGTGTATGGACTTGTACCTACGCTTTTATTTTCCCTGCTATTACCAAATGCATGCCAGGACAGCAGCACAGAGTAACACCAAACACTCTCCTAGCACCATGTGAACTCACATTGCTTTTATATGAAGCTAAACCAAGAGCTCCTCATCCTGCCCCCTTTTCCTTGTTTACTCATAATCATGAAACAGAAATTCTAGCAAACAGCTCCACACAACATACAGTATTCTTTTCCATTTATGTCCAACTGTTAGAGGAGCTCTGTTGGACTATCCTTTAATTATCATTGTAGTATGTTCTACAGCAAAGCAGGTTTTCTCTATACTCCACACCATGTCCGTCTGCCTCTCCTCATCCTTACAGAACTGGAGAAAGGTGCTTCAATCATCCAATCCATACCCAAACACCCAAATAACGTCTGTACCTAGGGTCTGCACGGTCTCCTCACTCTGCTGGACTTGCTGTGACATCATCCTGCTAATGCCCATCAGACTCTCTGTGATGTTACTTGCACTCTCTGCCAGACTTTCCTTTGTAGTCTTCCTGAAAAACAAAGGGAAAAAGTAAAGCAGGAAGGGATAAAATTATGTCTTTGGATACTGAGGGGAAAATGCTGTTGCCAGGGATTTTAGAACAGAGCCTGGCACCAAACATTTCTGACAGTGTACAAAAGAAACAACTGTTTTTTACAGCGTGAGAAATTCAGGTTATCTTCACTGAACAATTAAAAAAAACCCCAACAAACACACAAAATATTAAAGTCATGAGCCAAAACAACTATTAGTGGCTCAGAATCTCACAGGGGCCCGTATTTCACCACTTATTCATCCATGACTGTACAACTTTATGAGCTGGTATGGAAGCAGTAATACAAACTACCACTTTATTATCCTGGGTATCCCATTTGTTGCTTCATGATACTAAATGACACCAACTTTTCAATACAAAAATTATTTAAGCTTACATCCAGTTTTGCATGTGAAAACAGCTTGCATAATGACCCATTACTTGTTTATAACCCTGATTAGAATTAATGTAAAAGACAGAAAAACTGTGAAGGCTAACTTACCCCCTTTTATGTTTAGACATACCAATGCCAAGAAAACCTCAAATTATCACAATCCTTAACAGTTTAAATCTCCACAAAAGGTATATGCACCCATAAAAGAAAAGCTATGTTCCAGATACAGTTAAGTAACTTAAAAACATGTCACTTCCACTTAAAACTAGTGAATATAGCATATGCTGTTTAAATCTCAGATCATACAGTGGCATGGTCTAATACCTTTGTCTTAAGGAGTCTCTTCCCTGCAGCAGCTGATCTTTCTCAGAGTTGTCGATAGCAATTTTGCAAGCTAGATTTGCCTTTCTCCAAGCTGCCTGATTGCTGAAATCACAAGAGTACAACATTGTAACACGATGGTAACACCTTGCAAGTAAAGACAATTTTCACAAAGCAATCACCACTGTAACTGAGCACCCTGCATACGCATGGACTTTCTCTGTATTACATCACAGAATAACAATATACCATCCTGTCATTTCTTCTCCTAAGTGTATCATTTATGGAGCAAGGGAAGAAGAAAACTGTTCTAGTTGTCAAATGACAGACCCTCAAGCCACCTCATTACATGCTCAACTGCTCAAAGGGACAGACCATGGTTACAGAGTCAGGACAGGAGAGAAGAAAGGAGAAGGGAGTCCTACCCTTTCCATCCCTGATCCTCTCTTGGTCTTGGGCAAAACAGCATCATGTCTGTGACTGTATTTGCAAAACAGGATCCGAAAGATGCTGTACAGAAGTCAGATTATCTCTGGTTACAGTGCAGCACCGGCTGCCCAACCCACCTGAGCATTTGTTTCTTATGGTTTTCCACTTCCCGCAGTAAGGCTTGTTTCTCTGACTCTTTATCTTGCTCCTTCGCCATCTGTTCGAGCTCCTTTGGCAGAAAGCAGAAACATGAAAATCTGATCAACAACCACTGCCACCTGCAACTCGCACACCCCACCCCCGGCCGGGGGTGAATTAACAGCAGACTGAGCCGGTAAACTACCACCCCACAGCCGGGACTGCCCACCGCCCGCGGGCAGGCCGCACGGTGCGGGCCTGCAGCAAAGGCCGGTCACTGGAGCGGCCCCCGGGCGGGAGCCTCACCTGGATGCGGCCGCGGAGGTGGCGGAACTTCTCCTTCACGGCGGCATTGAGCTCCGTGAGGGCGCTGAGCGGCCCCGGGCAGTCCCGGATATCCTGGAAGACAACGGCCCGGTCAGCGCGGCCCGCGGCGGCCATTCCCCCGGCCCGGCCGGGGTTTTCCGCCCAAGGTGGCGGCAGCCGCCCCGCAGCCCTGGCAGGGGG